>JAVCKT010001710.1:0-12651 GCA_032273925.1 Rhynchotus rufescens
GCTTTTTTTTTTTTTTTTTTTAAATAAGCAATGCCATGAGCAGCTCAGCAGGCACGTCTGAACCAGTAGCAGGAGCTCCTGTTGGCTGCCTGCACGGCGAGTAAGATGCAGCTGATGTAATGGGGCTACAGGGGCTCGGAGGTGAGGTGGTCACAGCTGAAATGGTCAAGTCCACAGAAGCCCAAATACATCTGATTCGCAACCTGCAACAAGCCCATAGCCTATTTATTTATTTATTTTAAAGGAGTCGTGAGTCCCGTTTCTAGTGGTGCAGCAAATGGTGCAGCATCTCTATGCAAATGATAAACAACCTATCCTCAGGACAGACCTATGAGGTCTGAGTGCTGAGCAGAATTACCTGTTAATAAATACACATGGGGTCTGCTCTTAGCCCGCTAACAGCCAGCAGTAGGGGAGCAGACTTTGGCTTATGATGCTCTGCTTTCCATTTATGAGGTAAGTTACGGTGAGGAGCAGCAGGACAGGCTGTGCTGTGACCTGCAGCCAAAGCACGAGCCTTGCAGGGACTCTGCAGGGGCGCCCTGGCTACCAGCACGTCCTGAAACCCACCCCACAGCTACTCATCCAGCCCAACTCATGAAGCAGATACGCTTGCATTTTAATTTTAGAGGCATAAAAAGTCTGTATCAATCAGACTAAGACACGCCAGAGGTACAAAGTCTAGAAACTTCCTATTGATTTCTTTTGGGATTTACTTTTGATGTCACCAGATGGCAAGGGCTTCCAGGGAAACAGAAGTTCCACGTTGCTGCTTGCAGATATTATTCATAGCCTGCCCGTGCACCCACGTAATAATTTCACTCAAAACTAGCCATCAAGGAAGATACGTACTACAAACTCCTTGCTGAAGTGCTTGGAAGTTGGTGTTCCAAATTACACACCAGCCTCAGCACCTGCCCCAGCATTTACATGCTGATTTCCCTGGAGAGCGTTTTCCCGGCTGTCCGTAGGCCAGCAGGCCGCTGCTGGCACCGGGAATGCCGTGTTTCCCGACTGGGTGCCGCTGCGGCGGGGGTAACCCGCCTGCCACGGCTGTTTGTCACCGAGCCTCCCCTCGGCAGCCCGGCCTCACCAGCCCCTGGCAGCTGCCAGGGAGGCCCTTCTCACACCAAACCTCTACAATCCGCTCCAGCCAAGCAAGCCAGGCTGCAAATACCTGTTTCATTTCAACAAACAATCCTGCCAGGAGATTTGAGAGGGCAGCTCCCATAAGCAGTGGGGTTGGGCTGAGCTTACTTAGGCAAACAACCTGCGATGTGTCTTTCTAAGTGGTTGCAACAGGGTAAGGGAAGACCCTGAATTAGCAGAGATGAAGCTGCAAATCCTGAACATGTTCATGTTCTTCCTGCCCCTTCTGCTTTGGGATCAGAGCAAACAAAAATATCTGGAAAAAACACTGTCTTAAGGTGCTACAGTTTCTGCTCAAGAAGGTAACTAAGCTCTTTGCCAACAGAAGTGGTCTCCTGCCAGCTTAGCTATAGTCAGATAAAAGGCCTGGTTAGCATAAAAGCAGCAGGTAAATGAGGACTTCAGGACCTAAGTCCTTATGGCTACACCTGCAATACTGGCATACAAATGGTCAGCCTGTCTATGAAATGTGCTCTGGCAGAAGTACTCCTACTTAGAGCTTTCTTCTTTAGCCCCAAATCTTCCCTATGCTATCATGAAAGCATATTCATCATGCATGTGTTCTGCATGTGAAAGTATAGGATGCCACAGGTGAACAGACTTTCCATTCAGAAATGAAAAACAGAATGGCAGGATGCAGCTCAGACCAAATACAGAGATACCAGAAACTTCAGTAAAGCCTAATCAGTTCACAGAAGTTTGGGGTATCTACAGACTGATTTGAAGGACACCTTTAAAGGCTGTATCTGCAAGCTTTTTAAGAAATTCACTCATGTACAGAAAATCTGCAATATGAAAAAACTCCTCGGAGGGAGAGTTCAAATATACACAACAGTACAAAGTCAAAGACAGTACAAAGAATTCCTGACCTTTGCTTTTCCTTCTCTTTCTTTCTTTCTTTACTCCTGCTTGAATACTTTTTTTTTATTTTGTTTTTCTTAATCTGCAGAATTCATTGGTTAATAATCATGTCAGGCCAATTCCTCACTCGCTTATTTTAGCAAGGTCATAATAATGAAATAATTGCGTGTTAAGTTACAGCACGCTATTTGAAAAATTACTACTTACTTGATAATGGCAGTTTTATTTTAATCATTCTTTTATGAGTAAAAATGTGGGTTTTTGTTTGATTGGTTTTGCACGCACAGCATGCTTGTCCTGAGATGGAGGGAAATCTCCTCTCGACCTATCAACAATTTCTTTCAGCTTTAGGTAGGATCAGTTTGTTGAGCTGAGACCTGTGCAAACAGCAGTTCAGACAAATCTATTAACATAAAGTCAATAACATACCGAGTACACAAGTAACTTTCCAAAAGGAAGTTGGCTTTGTTTAGAATTAAAAGACTACGTGCTAGGCTATAAACAAGATATACAAACTTCAGCACAAAGGAGTATACAACTCAACATCGTTCTCAGCTAGTGGTCTGAACCAACTTTTTTCTTTTGTGTGTTTGGAAAAGAAATTGAAAGAAAATAATGGGAAAAGGCTTTAATTTTACTGTTGAGTACTCAAAGTAAAGCATTTCCATATTCAGTGTTAACTGGAGTTGTATCTGAATTCAGGCATTTTTATTTACATGCTTTTAGTTCCATTTTACTCACAAAACACCAGAAGTCACAAAGACAAAACCCAGACAAAGAATGAGGAACGGGCTGGAGGGAGGAGCAACTGTGCATGCCTAAAGTTCAGTTCAACATCTCTTCATTATCCGTAGGTGAATTTTGCTACTATTTTCTGCAGGCTTTTTGAGCAGAACCTTGGAGAATGATTATATATCCAAGCCCCAATAAAATGTCAACCTCCACTACTTGTTGTATCTCTAATTATGATGATTTCTTCCTGCATATGGGATGGAAAAAAATACAATTTTGTGTTCACGGTGTCCCTAGCACTATGCTTTAAATTGTGGCTTGGCATAAATAAGTTATTTGCCAGCCAGAAAGGCATTACATATGTTCAGAGCTTAATAAGAAATCGTAGTTTTATTAATACAAATACTGCTTCAAACCTTGAATACACTTCTAGAAACATGACTTTTAAACAGCCCAAGGATATGAGTGCAAAGCAAGCACTGCAATCAACAGCTATGTCAGCATTGCAACGATGATTGATTCTTTACTGCTCTTTGAAACCAGGAAAAAGACTACCAGGGAACCAAGCTGCAAAATCTCCATCTCATTCTCAAAGCTTCTCTCCTTTGCTAGGGCCAGAATAGAACTTAAGCCTCCAAATGGTGGGCTCTGGTGGCAATTACCTGGCAGCTGGGATGGCCTTGCCTTCCTCCCACAAGGAAGAATTCCCTCATCTCCCTCCTCTGGTTGTTGGTAGCTCTCCTGCTGCCAGAAGCCCCTTCATCACTGGAAGAATATTTGCCCTGCACTTCCAATTCACACCACATGACAGTTTTCACAATCAACGTAAATAATGTTTGGAATGGCAGATTGAAATTCCCACGCTGATATTCCATGGCCCAGTGTATCTCTAACAAACAGAACCAAAATTTTGATAGCAATTTTACTCTGTATTTTGGAAGAATCCTCTTTTTCCAGCGTGGACCCACACCTTGAAACTTGTAACTTAAATTAAAGAGCTCCTGAAGTAAACTCCATTTGCCTTCTCTATCTTACCATTTTTAATCATGCTACAGTCTGCAGACTGTTGTTACAGGATTTTCCCCCCTCTCCTGCAGAAAGCAGAATCGCTCTTGAACAACCAAAAGCATTGTAAAAATTGCACATAATCTTTGCTGTTCTTGTAGGGAGAACACATCAAACAGAAAAGTTCTGTCAAGAAGACACAGCTAAACATTAATGGTCAATACATGGAATTTAATGAGCTTTTGTGCACCGACTGCTGCATAGCTGAAGAGCAGCTCTTCCTGCAACCTTCTTGCCAGGAGATTTAGCCCTCCGAAGAGTCAGGCTTTGATGCGTCAGAGAGGAAAGGATAATTCTTGTATTTTCTTTGGAAACAATGCAGTCGTGATTGCGAGACATACTTGTCTGAATTAGATGTATAATACCAGGTCTCATAAGAGACGCTCTAAACTTCTGAAGCTTGCCTGACTGTGATAGTAGCTATTAAGGAGTCTGCTTTAATGGATAAGAAACATGACAACTCCCACAGAGGATCAGTTGGTGCTGCGAGGGCTCAAAGTGCAGTCCTACATCTGTGCTTGTCCTCACAGAGGTAAAAGTAAAAATACAGTTCTCTAAGATTTCCAAAACTGTCTATCTCCACTTTTGTTAAGCACCACACAAGAGAAGATCCTTGACGTCTCGGTGGCAATCCCTTTGTATTATCCGCCTCCTGAAAGAATTTACTGCTATTAAATCAAGAACTTTCTGCTATTCATAGGTTCCCAGCATAAGTAAAAGTGCATTTGCAGTGAGGATCTTCATTATCGCTTTGAATCTGTCCTCAAGTAGTGAAAAGATCCCTGAAATGGTAGGGATTTATGCCCCATCTTCTCTGGGAAGGCAGAAACATCAAGATGTTACCACCACACTAACTGGCCCAAGACCCATAGCTGTTAGCCAGCCCAGCACCCATCTCTACTTACAGGGGTTAATGCTCTGAAAAATGCCACATTACCCTGGACTGCGGCCCACTTGATGACACTTTGCTTTCTCTTCAATCCTGGCAATGAGGGAGGCTGGAGAGACTAAATAATCATCTTGCCCCAGCCTGTTCCCTGAGGTAACAAGGGCACCCAGCAGCTTGCTGAGGGGCTTCCCAAGGCACATGGGTACCCAAGGGATCATGCTAAAATCCAGCTTCTGCCAGGTAAGCCAGGCTGCCTGGTGTACACTTTTCATCTGATTTAGAGCACATACTGAAAGAAGCAATCACTGCAACCAAAAAAGGGGATATTTGATTCCCTTTCTCCTTTGAAATAGCTGAGCCCATGATGGCTATTACTTATGAAATCCTCATCAGATGGTGTTTTCAGCTAACCAGAATAACTCTATTATTCAGGTTTTAAGACCTCAATGAATCCTTGCACTGCAGCCAATGGATGCTGTACTCCTACTCTTCCTGGTACATGCTGCCTAAACCAATGTGGGCCAGAATAAGTGCTCTCCATTATTCGCAGCTGACATCTGTCATAATAATTTGTCTGTCTGCTGCACAAATGGGGGATATCTTTGTATTTCTCATATTGTCTTCAGAGGGAACAGGGTATTTGTTTCTTTGCGCTTCCTGCTTTGAATGAAGGCCATTTTTATTCTCCATCAACATTGCTCTCAGAGGAGATCTTGCTCCCTGTGGTATTCTATTTTGGTACAAGCCTTCAGGCCGACTTCTCTGACACTGCACCCACTCTGCCTTGCCTGGAAATCATGATATGCTGAAAACATTTATCAACTTGATTCAGGTTCCTCTCTGCAGAACCAATGTGAATTAGAATTGCACTTACTCCTCTCCTAAAACAAATTCTGCTGTGACTGTAGAGAAAAGGATGTAGGATCAGAAATGACTAGGATTAAAGCAGTCGCTTGTCATATGCAAAATGAGAGAACAGTAAATGGATTAGGATTTGGCTAACACCTCTCTTGAAGGGACTTGATAGGAATAGGCTTCATAATTCCATGCTGTATTTAAAAGAAAACTTGCTTTCTTTCCTATCCTGGTAGTTTCAGAGCTTGCCTGAGACCCTGAAGCAAGACAAAAATATAGTACCCATGACTTCTGCACAGCTTCACAGAACATATTTCAAGACAAGCACATAAGAATTTTGTTTGACTAAAGTCATGGATAACTGTTTGCTGCTACATTTTTTCGTTTTCTTCTTTCAGTCACCAACGTAATAAGTACAGATGTTAGCAAAGCAGACTACTGGGAGGCTAATGAATGAGCTACTAACCATCTTCCCTTCAGGACCGTAAAGCTGGTTCAGGTCTATCTTGCAGCGTGGTATTTCCACCTGCTGGTTGTGTTTCTGCTTCAACAATACACATTACAAGGCCGCAACAATTTCCTAAAAATTTTAAATTGCCTGTGTTTTTTGAGAAAGTCTGTTAATTGAATAGTGAGCGTTGAAACTGATTTATCACCGAGGCAACAGTGAGCTCGAGCTGAGGATAGAGCTGCTGCTCCAAGCTCCAGGATGCAGGACTGATATCATTTCTTGCTGGGTAAGCGCCCGGGGTTGGCCGATTTGTCCAAGCCCCTGCGTGCCGGAGGCCCTTGGGCAGAGTTCTCTGAAGCAGAAATATTCACCACAGGAAAACTGAGTTAAGCCTCTCTTCTACCACGGCAGCGGACAAAAGGGAAAACAAACTTCCACAGGGCCTTCTCTGTTGCCAGCAAGTGACAGCTTTCATTCAGCCACGGGCTGCGAGCACAATGAGGGCAGCCACTGCGAGAGACGCAGGACAAAGGACACAGCATCACCCACCATCAAACACGCTCCAGAGTTTCAGCAATTTCCATCCTTTCACTGCGGAGTTGAGTGCTGATCTGTTCTTCTTGCCACTCAGTTGCTCCAAATCGTGATTACTCATTATGCTCTGATTTCTCCACTGTCTTCAATTTCCATAGCAAACAACACTATTATTCTTTCTCTGAAGGTTCTTCAGAGAACTTCTTTGCAAACTTCTGCAAACTTCTTCGAAGTAAGTCAGGAGAGACACCTTTAGGCACCCTAAACTGAGTGTGGAACTTCTGTTTCATGTAAACTTTGTCTGTTAGGGATACTTCCTTTAGCCTTTATTGCAATATTATCTTATGGACACTTGAGATCCTATCACAGACTGCATCAAAAAAGCAGTAAACACATTGATAACGGGTTCAACAGCCCAAGCCCAAGGCTGTTCTTCACCTAGCAATTCTGAGCATTGACCATGTTAGAGAACGAATTATTTTTAAATGATGTGGAACAGACAAATAACACACCTGTAACAATTCAAACCATGCAAAGGAGTCCTTTAAGGTCTCTCAGATATTTAAGTCTTTCCAAGTCTGGGTTCTTAGGCAACTCTAAAAATGTCATCACAGTGATTTGCTTCTCTTAGCTCTCAGTTATTTGTGATTCCTTATCACAAATTCAAAGATGATATCAAGCTTAATAGATCTGAAAAAGGAGCTACTTGTGTGGAAAAATTCTAAATTGTACCATGAACATTATCATTTTATATTTAGTATAAACTTATCTGGATGCTCTGACTTCTTTTATAACAAAAGCTTAAATTATTTACTGTCCAGATACTCCCACAAACTACTTTTATTCATGGACTGAATTCAAATTAAGACTGAAATCACATCATACTTGTAAACAGACTTAAATGGCAGTGTTCCCTGATACCTCCCTGAAACAAGGCAGGCAGTGCTTTCCCTCATGCAAAGGGCAGCCAGCACAGCATTGCCCATCTGAAACGTGCTGTCATCTCAGCTCAACAAGCTACTGCACAGACAGCCTTAACATTTCCTTAGCCTTACATCCCAGGTGAGCACCATGGGGAATACAGTCAACCTTACTCAACCTGCCACCCCTTTGTCAGGCTTGGACACCACGCCACAGCTTTGGTACCTGTCCCACGTTTCCCCGTGCCAAGAGAAAACGCTACTGCCCCCACCGCAAAAACAAAGAAACAACCCAGAGGAGAGCTTTTAAATCCACTTCAGGCAAAATTAGCCGGGGTAGCTCAAATCACTCATTTAAGCTGGCTAAGCTCTTCTGGCCGACTGCCCCAAAGCCGGTGTGGGAACACACAAAACGGCTCGCGGGGCCAGCGCGGCCGCAGCCTCCGCCGCAGGGCCAAGAGCCGCAGCGAGGCCAGGGAAAGGTCCCACCGGGGTGCATTTCACACGGCAGTGCTCCAATACAGCCTGCAGCACACCGTTCTTACATAAAATACCAATACCAGCACCAAGAGCTGGAGGTGGGCGTTTCTACTAATACAGAAATGCGTATGTCTCTTCTACATAGGCCACGCACAGAGGGTCACCCTGAGTAACTCTGCCCGTTAGAGGCGTTTTCCCCCAGTGATTCCTCCTGCTTTCTGCACGAGGATTTGCACCAAATTCAGAGTTTTGCTCGTCTCTAATCTGCTTGATGCAAAAAAATAATCAGGTAGTTTAATTCATTTTTAGGAGACTTTTAAATTAAATTAACTTTGTTTAAAGTAAATTAGAGCCTTTACTTGCTAATAATAAATAATAATAATCTATTTTAGAGTACTTTGAGGAGATGCAGGTAACCGTCTTTGACTTTTATTCTTGTCAAGTGCAGGCTGCCCAAAAGCAGCCCTTAACTTGCAATGCAGAGCGCATACAGAGCTCCACCTCAGTCTTCCATTTTATCAATATCATTTTAAGCATGATCACTCTAAATTATTCAAAGCAAATGTCTTTGCATCACATTTTCTACGTGTGCAGCGCTCACGCTACAAAGCAACAATAGCATTTTGCAGCTGAACAGCGTTCTTGAATATGCCTGGATGGTTTGTAACAATTCACAAACAAAAACTGTGGGCAAGCAGGTAAGGAGGTACAAACGGCATCTCTCCGCTTGATTCTCGCTCTCCGTAGAATAAAAATATGGCCTATATGGCACCAACAACCCGTTTGGCACGTGCGGAGCCAGGCTCTGGCGCTGCCAAGGCCTCGCCGTGGGCAGCAGCGGCGCCCTGCACTGCGCCCAGCGCGAGCCGGGGCTGCCGAGGGCAGGGGAGCCGTGGGCAGCCGGGCAGGGTGTCTCCAGTGGGAAAGAGGGGCGAAGCAGGAGAAAAAGAGGGCTATAACGTGCCACAAAACCTCCGTCTCTGCGGAGCCTGCGGTTTTGCTGTCCCAGGCTCAGTGATTTGGAAGGTGTTTTCTGCAGCCCCTCCTGGAGGTCAGGACGGGGATGGCCTTACCCCACTCGTGTGCAGTCCTTACCAGTGTCGGAGCTCCATCTGTGCAGGGTGATGGCCTGGCCTTCCACACTAGGTATCCTGAGGGGCTCACAGCGCTGGAAGAAACACACCAAATTCCAGGAAGAATTCAGGAATTTGATGATCCCATTGGAAGAAGCACATCCTAGACGGGATGTGGAGCTGTGCTAGCAAATGCCAGTTACCTTTTGTCTCAGAGAGTGAATGATTAACATATATGGCTAAATGCAGAACACCTGGTCTCAGCTTGCACTTAGTTTTTTAATTTGCTGCTTGCATCCCAGGCCTCAAAGCAGGGTCTGTAGCCTAAAAGCTTGTTTATTTTCCCCAGCTACCTGGAATGGGTCCAGCAGAACACAGGCAAACTCTAGACACAAACTTATCTAAATTCGCCCTTTAGATCATCTCAGCCACTGTAACACCATCAGCATCACTAGACAGGGATTCAATTTGCATGTAAAGGGCCGTCTTTTGGCAAAGATTTGTACCATGGCACAAAATGTAAAGTTCAGTCGCAGCAGCAAAAGGAAAATTGCTTTCCCCTCTCAAGAACTTGTGGATTTTGCTGTTTGCCCATTCATTTGTTTTGGCAACAACCCTGATGATAACATAGCATACAAGCCCATGCTCTAAAGAAATAAAACAAAAATCAGGATATGATAAAGGAAACAAACAATAAAGTGGGGGCAGCAGGGTAGCATCTAATATTTTTGCAACCAATCTTTTCGACACGTTCATGTACCAGGGTTAATTAATATTCTATATAGGCCTCCTAAAAGCTGAATACCTCTCAAGTGCTGAATTCAGGGGCCTGACCTTAGCCTTCCTCAGAATGATTTTTAATGCAGTCTGTTATCAGCGAAACCCGTTTAAACACATGTCCCATCTGCCAGTACCCCATTTGCAGAAGAGCTTCTTAGACTCGCAGACAGTGGAGCTTGTGCCTGCTTCCCTCGCCCCGCTGACGACCAGCTGTATGGTAATGAGCACAAACAGCTGAGCAATACTGCGCAGTGACAAAGCTGGTACCACGGGGGCCCCGCAACGCTCCCACTCAATGAAGCAGTTGTAGCATGAATTTAGCAGATTAGCTATTGAACAGCGGTGGGGGGAGGCCTGCGAAAAATGTAAAGGGTCTGCATGGGTAGCAAGAAAATGAAAAGAGACCAAGGGGGCACAAGCTACCACAGAAAAGCCTGAATTCTAAAGTACTTTTGTGGAGCCGCATGAACCAATCCTTCACATTTCCCAAGGCTTATTTCTTGCGTCCTAATGATATGCCCAGCGCTATTCTCATCATTTGCAAGTTCAGTTAGCTTTGAAAGGGGGCAACTTGTTAATGAAAGTTTTCCATTCATTACCAACGTGGAGTTGTACGGGCTGGGGGCAGGGCAAGCCCTCAGCAGAGACGCTCCTGCCTGCCTCAGCCTCCCCAGCTTGCGGCATGGCTCACCCAGCACCACGTAGTATCTACCCACTTTCTGAGTAGCAGCCCTCTCCGCCTAACCCTGTTCCTAAAGCATTTCTTGCAAGTGGCTGACAGCTTCCGAGAGACCCTCGGGAGGAGGTTTTTAAGGAGCGAGAGGCCGGGCCGCCCGCTCGGGCCAGCTTGTGCACAGGGGCACGCAGGGGAGCTGCGCGCGCTAGCCGGGGAGCCGCCCGTGCGAGGCGCTCCCACCGGCTCCCACCGGCTTCGCTGCACACAGCCGGCGGGAAAACGAGCTCTTCCTCCCGCCTTGGACGTGCGTGTGCATTGCCAGGCCTCTGGGGCACCCGGAGCAGAAGCTTTCTAAGAAATATGGGGAAAGCGGGCGGATTCACGCTGTCCAAACAAAGGCCTGTTATCAGGCTGAAACACGGGTTTTGTTTGAATTCCTAATTTGAAAGCCTTCCTGGCTCAGGCCGCCGGCTTCCTAACATTTGTGACAATAAGACTAGTAAGCTGGGTTTCAAAAAATGTATCTATTAAGACATACTGAAATAAAACCATGATAGTTCCCTGCTTCTCAAAGCAGGAAAGTGGAATGCATCATCTGAGGGGAAAAATATACTACCTCTCAGGTCATCATAAAGCAGCGACCAAAAAAGCACATCTCATCCTTTAGCCATTTTACATTACTCTTATACAGAGTTAAAAGGCATAGACAAAATTGGTGCATTATTGGTTTCTCTTAATGCTGATCTTAGAATAAGCAACAACAACAACAACAAAGAGAGAGAAAGCCATCTCCTTAGGCCATGAAAGAGCCTGTCGTGCAGCCACGCAGAGCCACTCTTGAGTGGCATTTTTATTGCTCAGGGCCAGCATAAGCCAGTAATAAAGAGAAAAAAATCACTACTCAAGTTCACTTGTAGTTTTCACCCAATTTCAAATGTATATGCAGGTAAAATCTACTAAGTTAAAAATAAAAAAGTACTTTTCTAGCACACACATTTCAAAATAGCTTTAAATAACTTGAAGACTTCAGAAGTCATCAGAAGACAAAACAAGTAACAGGCTTTCTGAACACGCAGTGCTGAATGAAATATTAGTTGACAGACTTGTTAATTATAAAACTACCTTTGGGATGATTTTTTTTTTTTGGTTTTAGGTACTGGTTTACCAGTACATAACTGGCAAGTAACTGTTATGAGAGAAGGTACAACATTTTTGTTCACTGACGACCAGTTTGCCCACACAAAACTTGGTTCTGTCCTTCCCAGATACACCCATTTCTTCAGTTAATGGCTAAGGAACGCTAGGAGAAGGCTGTGAGCACTGCAGACTCTAGTGTGCTACCTGGATGGCATGTGTTACTGCTAACCCATGGCGTGCCTTGCTTCTTATCCTCAAAGGAGCCTGGGCTTCCCAATATCATTATTTATTTTTTTCCTAATTATGACCCTGATCTACAAGTTGGAATGCAAAGGCATATTTTACAAACAGGAATAGTTTCAATTGTTTACCATGATTGAAAACGAAAAGATAGAAGATTTTGCATGTTTTATATGATTCATGTAAAATCTGAGACTCAGTTTTTCACTACTTAAGATACAAAATTAGACAATTAGGGAAACATATCCAGTGTTGCACACAAAAACCGTAAAAGAAGGGAAACACCACGTGAGGACTGCTGAAACTGGCAGAGCTTCCCTCATTCGGCAGTTTGGAGCTGCAAGTCGTCATTACCAGGTTGCTTAGGCAGGATACCACCCGTACCAACCAGAACGGCATGACAAAGAAAGCCTGGAGTGAATGCTGACCGTGTTGACAACATGGTAGTCCCAGACGCAATCGTAATTTCGGACCACACATCCAAATTTGATGGTTCTGTTTTCTGTGACAGGGTTTTGAAGAGATGCAGGCGCACTGCATGGCAGCTTGTTCTGCCTAACTGTATGAGGCAGCTGTAGTAATTCACTTCTGCAGCCTCAAGTAACGCATATACTGGCTGCCGTTAACAGAAGCTAACCTTAAACACATCTCGGTATCTACATTAAAACAAACAGAAAGGAACCAAAGTTGCTCTGTCGATACCCTTTACATCAAACACCAAACTGCCATTTGTCAGAACGTGCCTATCTGCTGCAGTTGCTTCTAGCATATAGAAACCTTCAAGCAGCAGAAGTCTTGAGGTAGCACCT
>JAVCKT010001710.1:12751-31289 GCA_032273925.1 Rhynchotus rufescens
AGAGAAGAGAAGAGAAGAGAAGAGAAGAGAAGAGAAGAGAAGAGAAGAGAAGAGAAGAGAAGAGAAGAGAAATCACATTTTCTGGATCCTGGAACCTTTAATAAAACAATAAACTTGTATAATGAAAGTATTGAACCTCTCATCTGCTGATACCAAAAATTGATTTTTTAATAATAGAAATAAGAGAAAATTTTAGTAGACCGTGGAGTTTTCTTGCTTTTTGGTGGAAAAGAGTTTTCTTTTGTCACATACAAGTTTAGGAAGGCCCGGGCCCGGAGCGCGCCGCGAGGCACCAGGCCGTGGCGGAGCTCGCGCCCCGGGCGCCGCTTTCCCAAGACACGCGGTAGATACCCGGAGAAGTTCACCATGCCGTAGCTGGTAGCATGAATTGTATTATTATCTTCTGGCTTGCCCTAATGGTAAAGTAAAAGCAGATGTTGAACACCTCCTTGGAACCCTACTGGATCTAAAATGTCTGTCCTTAAGCTGACGGCTTCAACATGATTTAGGACAGGACAAGTGAGCGATAGGGTGTCTGCCTGCTTTGGAACAGCGGAATCTTCTTCAGAGAGATTCATTTTAACTAATTTTTCGTGTATTTTGTGATGCAGTGGAATGTATTACTCACTACAGGGAAACATTAGCATTAAAGTTCTGACAGTATAATGTGTTAATATAGCCATTACTTTAGAAAATATATACATCTCTACCAAATTTAAAGAAAAACATTTTCTTCTCCCTCTAGGTTACGTACTGTGCAAGCCCATGAAACGAAAACTATCTGAACACAAGTTTAACACACATTTTCAAGAAAACAGCTCTCAAATCATACCTAAAATTTGAAAGCATGCCATTAAAGTTATTTTATCGCTTCCAAAACTATAAAATGTTTCTATTCACTGTTCAGTGCACATCCATCTATAATTGTGAATTTCTGAAAAGAATTACTTTTCTGAAAGGTAAATGGTCCACTATAAAACAGGCACATGCCAATTTTTACATTTCTTCATATTGATACCATTTTGCTATCTTTCAATGCATGTCATAGCTATTATATATGAAAAATATCACAGACATTCAAAGCAATAAAGTAAAAAAAAAGGAAATTTAGGGGCAATCTTGTTAAAATTGTGATTTAGCTGCATGTAAATTTAATAAAAAGAAGATAAATTTTTCGACATTTGAAAACAGCTAGTGCATTTACAAAAGCTGAGGCCGATTTTAAAACCTGACATTAACAAATGGAAGCAATTTTTGTTCAGTAGAAATAGAAAACTCAATACAGTTTAGAGAAAATTCATTACAAAAAGTAATACATTTATTTATAAATTTAATTGCAAAGAAGTGTTTCAAGGAGTAATAAAGGAAGAGAATCATTTATATAAGTTGGTTTGAAGATATTTACCTTTTATTGAAAATTGTGTGACCTAAAGAGAACAAATTTTTGAAGACCGCTTTTTAAATTCATATCAGATTTTAAGAGCAATTCTATTCGCATAGTTACTGACGCTGTAGTATAAGACTCGCGGTAGTTTGTCAGGCTAGGATTGTCTATATATAAACTATATCTCAACCTCCACATAGTAACATGCTATTTTTATTTTCTGTAACAGCAAAAATGTTGTCTCCATTATTGAGAGTTCTAAAAGTACTCAAATTAAAGAAGGTTTACTAAGCACATTCAAATATCAAATAGGTTTAAGATTTCTGAATTCTCTACTGTAGTATCCAACAAGATACAGGTGCCAAAGCATTTCATAACTATCCTCAAAAGATTTTAATTCCAAAATATTTACAGCATGTAAAATGGTGAATAAAAGTTAAATATACCCATATGGATGTGCCTGCCTTTGTACAGCATTTGTATGGTTAACGATTACAAAAGACTCTTTGGCATGTCTGTAAGCAAGTAATACCTAAGACAACATATGCTGATTCTAATTAATCTGACGTACAAGTAGTATGGAAATAAATGATAAAAGGGCTACGCAGTGGCACGCCGAGGGAACGCGCAATACAGAGACAAGAGTTTCCTCATGGAACGAGTGCACTAGGACAAAGCACCCAACTGCAAGCAAGTACCAAAATTCAAACTTTTAAGAATTTTATGCTTACCCGCCTACGGCAGAAAGGCAAGCCCTGGGCAATGATGCTGATGCTGAATATCTTCATGACGGTTTGGTGCGGTAGCGGTTCTTTGGCGCTTTTAAGATCAACAGGAACCAAGCCATGGTTTATGGCAGTTTTCCCAGGTTTAGACATTTTACTGTTCTTGCTTTGTCAAGTCTACTAACAATGCAAGAGCATTATTTTAAATAAATAATAATAATAATAAACTTTCCTTTCAAAGTTGCATGATTTC
The DNA here is from genome assembly GCA_032273925.1 of Rhynchotus rufescens. Taxonomy (NCBI): domain Eukaryota; kingdom Metazoa; phylum Chordata; class Aves; order Tinamiformes; family Tinamidae; genus Rhynchotus; species Rhynchotus rufescens. Next base: position 15,114 of record JAVCKT010001710.1, read on the forward strand.
TTTTAAAAATAGAGCTTATGCAGGCTGGGGCTGGAGCTGCCCACTGCTTGCTGCCTTTGTCTCTCAGCCTTCTCCTGCCAAGTGTCCTGACCTGTCTGCTGCTTCGTGAAGTGCGAGCTATCCTAGTATAGCCAGGAATTAAAGTACTAATGGGAAGGCAGACTGCTCCTGCCACTCACACGGCTGCGGGACCTCCCCTGCAATGTCAGAAGAACCCTTTGCTGAAAAGGGATATGGACATTTAAAACGAAGAAGAAAATTGGAACTGCCATGAGTTTTAATAGCCATAGGCACTTACACATACACTTGACAAGAAGATCATATATACATACATATATATACACATATATGTGTATATGTGTGTGTGTGTGTATATATATATATATATATATAAATGAGTTGGAGTAGTTCTTGCAGAGAGGAAAAATGCAAATTTCATCTTTAAACTGGTATCACAGGGTCAATTCTACTGCTCTCCTGGCAAAGAGCCTTTCTAGAGTTCCAATAAAAATTGAAGGCAGGTAGCTAAAATCTTACAAGGACTTTGCTATTTCTCATCTGTTGTCAACAGGAAGACAACGTCCAAAGTCCGATACCTCGACTGAAAGTTGAAACAGTGTAAGCAAACCCCTCAAAGTACTTAGAAATGAATTATTCGAAAGAACTATTGGGATTTTTAGCTCCTTCTCCCATGTTACTTCTGTCGAGGTGCCTGAGACGCAGCTGAGTTCTGCTCTTCTCCTCCCCTCCGACGGGTTGTTCTCCCTCTCCCGTCTCCCTCCTGCTATAGGGAAGCGGCGCCAGAGACCCTGGCTCTGGCCATGCCTGGGGAATGGAGTCATCCTCCCCGCTCCGGGCTCGGCATAAGTCTACCCGGGCTCAGCACCGCAGGGAGGGAAAGGAAAAGAGTGCGCTCCCTTCTCTGGAAGGCATGAGGAAGGACAGCAAAGTCACCTTGAGTTTTGAGGAAAGACAGTAAAGTCACCTTGAGCTTCTCGGCTAACTTGGCTGCCCACTCCCTTCCCCTGAAGGCAGTGGGGAGGCACCTGCCTGGCAGCCAGCCTGGCCGAATGCCACTGTGCAGGAAGCGTGCGAGTGGGGAAGGCAGGACGAGCTCTTATCCTCCCCTGCCCCGCCACAAGCTAAAACGGGAATATCCAGGGCTTGAGGCATCTGCAATGGGCTTCACTCGATTTTAAATCATTTCCTGATGAGAACAGCTTTCCTACACTGCTGCTAGGTTCGCACAATGCTTTTCAACCCATACACATGGATGCATTTCTTAAAAACATATTAAAATTTTGAAACCTCTGAGCAAAACTGAACAGAAAGAGACAAAAGCCTGTAAATGTCTTAGGAAATTGCTGATTAAAGATGCAGCAAAGCATCAAAACCCTTGTACAAACTAAGTCAGTAGAGTCCAAAATGCAGTGAATGCATGACCAAGAAATTTTACAACTCCCTTTATGCACAGCCCAGCAAAGATAATTAACTGCATAATTGTGTAAGAGCAAAGGACGAAATACAGTAACATGTTAATGCTTGCAGCACAACACCAAAGAAAGCGCTACAAAGTGCTAGTATTGCCATCTCCCCTTACCCCTTTGTGCGCCCTTCAAAAAGCCAAGCTATAATCGTGTTTCACACATAAAGGGCTTCTCTATACCAAACATTTGTTCCTTAAGTGCTTTTCACAAAAAGGAAAACCAAAAATCTACAAAATTCCCAAATGCTTCATTCAGCGTGTGTTTATATACGTATGAGAGGAAGCATTTGCTTTTAACAGAACAATTTCCCAGATAAACAAAAACCATCATTTCTTTACAAAAGCTGCATATAGAGGCACTGTGACAGCATGCTGGGTAGCAGAGTATTTTCACACTTACATTCTTTCTTTCTGATTGTTCCATTCAAATGCCATTCTAAAGCATAATTTAGACATTTAGACAAATTTTCTTGTCTCTGAAAGACTCTATTTCCCTCTCTGTATTTCACTGCATAAACTAAAAAAAAGTTTATCATTATCCTGTATTTAACAGTCATTTTCTCCGAACACATTTTATAGTGTCATTCTGCAGGTCTTTGTATTTTATACAACAAATACCTGGGTTTCACCTGGCTAGACGACTTTGGAAAGGTGTCTATAGATCTGAATTTCATTCAGGTGAAGAAACCTCACTCAAGTACACCACAGAGCAATAAATTGTAGCCTTTTATTACTACTTCGAAAGACTAAAGTCAAGAAGAGAGCTGGCAGAAACACATATATTCTTGATATATCATATTTTTAAAAAGTAACAAGTTCAATAAAGTTTTTCAGCTTTTGATGCATAAGTTAATATCATGATCATTCACGACATTAGAAGTTTACCTAAATGTTAACTGTATCATTTACAAATTAGTGCAATTTGAAATGATCATATATGACCATAAAGAATAAAGAAAATCAAAGAATTATATATAGCCATTCCAATTTCAGTAATTTAAATACTTCATCAGTAATAGCCTATTTTATCCATTTTCAGTACATAAATGTCACTAGCACTTTTTTTTAAAAGAAAAAAAAAAAAGCGTTTGAAAAGATTATTGCTTCAATGAGCAAGTCCTGAAAGGAAGATTTCACAATGTGGCAAATCATGCTATTTTTATACCAAACATAAACATTATTAGTTGATATCACAGATGTATGTGTTTATAGATGTTTTGATCTTCTTCTATATTAGAATGTATTAAAGAGGAAAACAAGAACATGATTATTCCAAGACAGTTTGGTCTACGTACAATTTTAGGCACAAGTGGGTATCCCACAGGAAAGCAGCAAGGCATTCTCCAGCACCACTCACAGCTCAAATCTCCAGTCAAATTATTCTCATACCTCTTAGCAGACTAAGCTTTGATAATCAGCCTTTTCTCTTTTATGGCTTGAGATAAAAGTGCCAACAATATGTCAGTTATTCCTCAGTAACTTCCAAAGCACTCACAAGTATCTCTTTTAAAGTAACTCCATAGGGACACACAACTTGCTAATAAATAAATAAAAATAAAGTATCTCGCATTGCTCACGAATTGCTCGCATTCAGCATAGTTCACTTTCTACATGGACAAAGCCAAAGCAAAATCAGGCTGTTTTAACACACGTGAAATTGCTGTCTCATGCACATGTGAAATGCAGTGAAATTTCACAGTTTACCAGGTTGATATGAAAAACCTTCAAAAAGAAAAGTTTCAAAAATTTACATTAGCAAACCGCTCATGTTGGCCCAGTTTTGTTTCTACATATCCTTTTTTTCTTTAGTCTTAATAAAGGCTTTGTACCTCGTACAGACAGTAGGCATTATTAATCATCTTCTGGGAATGTCTAAAGGGCCCAAGCTGTGCTAGACAGTTATAAACATTTAAGAAAGTCCTTTGCCTGAAAATCTGCACACACTAATTTAAGCAGTAAGTAGGAGTAACAGGAAGATGGAAATGGAGACGTTGCCAAGAATATACTGCATATACTAAGTATCAATTATTTTTTATTTTTTACTTCTAACCTAAGCTCTAACTGAATAACTTTAAGAACCACCTTACATTTATCTTTAATTTTTTTTTTTTTAATATAAAAGTGAGAACATGCAAGTTTGACAAATGGGAAGTTACAGAAACTTCAGCTTTGAGGCTCCGTTACATTTCTCCAACACCCCGTTTCCTAAAGAAATTTGGGCTGATCTCCAATAATGCTTTTTAAGCACCTGCCTATCATTTTAATCTGAAGACCATGTCAGAAAAAGCAGCTCACTTTACTTGGATGCATAAAAGTGGCCCAAAATTTGGGTTTCAAAATCCTGTTTGAGACTGTCATATATTGTTAATTGCATGTGTAAGAGCCAGAGGACTGCTTTCTTTTCTGACCAGTCCACTGAAGAGACATTATTGCAAATTAACATTTTGGAAGAAGCGATACAATTTTTTCCTCTTTATTTTATAGTCTGATGTAGTTTAAAAGGAACCTTAATGAAACTTTTTAGGAATTGTATACCAGAAAGCAATATATATCTCATACAATATAATAAGAGCTGTATGGAAGGCTAAGTTAAACATTTCCAAGTATAGGAAGATCAAAATGCAGAAAGGAGAACCCCAGATACTTTTCCCACAGCTCTTAACACTGGTGAACAGCTGCCCTCAGATGGATAAAGCAGAGCACTACAATGTATTAGAAAGTCAAACAAGTGTCCAGATCCTAAGAGAAACGCTACAAAACATCTACTTCTTGATATATACTTGATAATATAGACTGAATTAGAGTTTACATTATATACAAGCCTATTGTTCTTCTGATATTCTAACTGTTCCTGCTCACGGATAGGAACTGTAAGACCATTCTGCCAGCACAGGAAGCCAGTCTTCACTGCACCAGTAACTATTCTTATACAGTGACAATGGTCACAAGTTTATTTATATGAAGGTTGTTTTAATACTAGCCTAGGAATAGTTCCCAGATGATACATTGTCCAGCAGCCTGCTTGGTACAGGTATGTGCACGAGCTCCAAGGAAACCAGGCACTGCTTCAGGAATCCAACTGCAGAGAAGGGGGCAGGAAGGGGACATGAGGGGGGACTGCACAGAAAAAAACTGCAGTGCTTTGAAGCCTCTATCACACCCCAATTTACCTGGCACAAAGTCTGCATGCACAAGAACACAGAATGACACTTATCTCTGAAGATGGTATGGAGATTATTAATTTTGATCTCTCAAAAACAGCCCATTGAAATAATACGCAGAAAGGGTAAAACTACTAGTTGAACTTGCGGATTGATGGTTTTCTCTCTTTGTGAAGAAACAACTGTAAATATGATGTACCCATAAGCAGCAGAAAGAATGAAAGCCAGATACAAATGACAATTTCATGTCATTCAAACCATTTTCAAACCATACAAAGGCTTCTCGAAACCTTAAGCCTCTAAAACATTGTCAGATCTACAAAGAAAAGAGTTTTGAACACTAACCATAAGAAATTTTGTTTAAAGCTTACGTCTTATTCTAAATTTCTACTATTGAATGGATCAAACATCCACCAAACCTCCATGTGTGGTCACAGTAAAGCTCCAGTTCTACATAGGGTCAACGTCGACTATGCAATGCTGACTTTTTTCCTATGTCACTTCCACCTAACGAAAGAGTAGAGCCTGCTAATCTGCTAATCTGCTTTATTCCCCCCCACCCAAGATGAACCATAACTTTTGCAATGAAATGTAGATTATTAGAAATCAGATAACAAACAAAACTGGAACAGCCTAAAATAAAGCACTGGGAGTGAAGGAACACAAACTCAGGACAGCAGAAGGGAACTCAGGAAGCAATATGCAACCAGTATAAAAAATTCTTTATGCTTGTAGTATAGAAACAATCCATTTCATGAATTTAACTCTCCAAAATTCCTCTAAATTTCAAAGCTTGATGATATCAATGCTCTCATTTCAGTTGTTGGCTATTTAATCTGTGGTAGATCAGTGAAGACAGAGGAAATGGTGCAGTGAATTTATTTATTAATTTATTACACACTTAGAAAGCTACAAACACTTAGGTTGCAGAGACAGACTAACAGCTATTTCGTTCAAAGAGGCTTTTCACATCCCCTCCTTGCTCTGGCCATTTCACTCCACGCTCTTCCTCCAACTGGCTCTAGCACTCGTCAGACTCTTCTCTGAAATGACTCGAGTAATTAGGATAGAGAAAGCTCTCATTTTTTGTTGTTGTTGCCGAGTTAATTTTCCACCAGTTTAGCACATTTAATTAGCTCAGAAAGCTGCCAGAAGCATGACAAGGCGAGCACAAGATGAATAACAAAAGCAGAGATTAAACAGGACCTTCAACTTTTGGCAGCAATGAGCTAATAAATCACGTTTCCTCGCTCAAGGACCCCTACTCACACACGCAATAACAGTCCGAAAGAAGTCAACAATAAAACCTTTCTAGAACCTCAACGAAGTCAGAATTTCAGTTCAAGGGAGAGGGAAGGAACGCGCAGCTGTGGGGCTGGGACCCTGCCCGCAGTCACTGTGTTCCTAGAGCAAAGCAGCATCTGACAAAAGAGAGGCCACTTGCAAGAGCTTCCATTTTGTAAGGTCACTTTTAAGTGAAGGTAGCGTATAAAGAATGCTAAAAGGAAAGGTTCTGTTCACAGTCCAAGAAAATTAAAATGTAGAATTTATAGTAAATTGAATATTGTCAAGACTATATGATGTCAATATTAATGATCTTTGTGTTATTAACACATTTAAGTAACGTTTAAGATGTTATAACTTACGGTTTTTCAAATAATTCCTACCTTATTTAGGCATCCCTGCAAGAACATATAACCTGTACCTGCCACATATACCATTAGGTTTTATTCCACAAGCTTCCTAACTTTATTTACTATACCATAGGTTGGTGGTGGTGGGGAGTTTACCATCTGTAAAGCATGTGTCTTCATTTCTTCATTAAACATTTCAGAAAGCATTTCAGGTATGTAGCAGAAATCCAGCTGCATCATCTTATATTTTACAAATATTCCAGAAATGTCTGCCCAGTCCTCATTGGCTAGAATATGATTTCTTGGATAAGTAAGTTTAACTCTTTGGTCTAGTCAAAGTTGCACCAGCTGCTTAAAAGAATTGGTACAGCTGCTGTTCAGGAATTAATGTGCTGACCACTTATTTATGCTGCTGTTGCACCTTTAAATAAAGCTGAGACAAGAATTAAGACCACAACAACAGGTAGAGAAGTCTTGCAATATTTAACACTGGATTAAAATGCAAGTCAAATTCCCAAAGGAGGATAAGCTGGGGGAATGGCAAGGCAAGTGCTTTTATTAGCAAGGAGGGTGCTTTTACTAACAATGAAGAAAGAAAACTGAAAAATTAATTTTACATACAGTAGTTCAAATTTCCTCAACACTTACTTTGCTTTTCCATTTATAACTTAACTTTCAGTGTTCTTAAACATGTAAAACATAAAAAGGACATTATCGAAGCACTAAGAACACACAGATGTTTCTGAGAATTGTTCAAGATGTGCTTTTATAAAAGAAACGTTGTACTTTTCCCCCTTTTTCTATATATTAAATGGGAAAAAAGATTCTCAGAATATTAGAAATGTGTTTCAAATATTTCTGCTAAGACACTCCAAAAGCAATACAATTTCTGTAGCAAAAATTTCTGTCTAGGTACTGTTTATGCAAAGCAAAACAGAACAAAAACCAAAATCACACAGTCTAGCAGTAATTTCCTTCACGTTCAACTACTTTATCTACTGCTCAGAAGGGCGAGTAATGCCCATATGTTTAAAACAATGCAGATACACAGATTGTCCTATTTTGTTGGAGGTTCTTTGGTACGAGGGCACATTTTTCTTAGAACTGCAAAATACTCATAAATCTAACAAGTATAACAGCCAATTGTTGCACTGGCATTCACTTGATAGCAACAAATTAAGCTATATAATCCTTTTCAGCTGGTTAACAGCATACTGCAAAGGGGTGTGAGGCTATTTATAAGCTTAAGATATGTGAAACAAAGAATGCCTAGATTACAAGAAAGCAGGTAATCCATGCAAGTGCTTGTATTCTTGCTTGATATGGTAGAAATTAAAGCTAAAGTTTGTTATTTCCTTTACTTTCTTTTTAGAGTAAAATGGTTTACTGCCTATGCTGTTATTTAGCAAACCCTGACTTTCTTCAATTTCCTTGGGTATCAGTTATTATTATGCTTATTAGTATGTAATAGATGTTAACTTTCTTAATAAGGAAAATTAACTAAAACGCAATTTAAATTAATTGGATATCTGAATCCTGTACATTAAACTCTATTAGTAAGGACTGATCATTCAGCAGATTTTGGTTGTTGTTAGATGCACATAAATGCACGTAAACACAAAGTCTGATCTGCTTACTATAGGGTATGTATTAGTGATGGTTTACACCAAAGTCAAACATTGTGCACATGGGTGAATGCCTCCAGAATAATAATCAAATTATCCTTCTTTCTCCTCTGTGGAGAAAGTCCAGCTTAAAGAAAAAGGACAATATTATTTTACTTGGCAAGAACTAGAGGTCCATAATGAATGATGTTAGGTCAGCCATTTCTTCCATTTAGCCATGTCACCTCCAGTTTCTTCATTTTATTCTTGACTTAGTTCACCTTAATTGATTTTTTTCCTGTGTTTCTTAGAAGGACTTAATTGAAGGACTTATTAATAAAATGGATTAATTATTTGATGCCTTTTAATGTATTTAATACTCAATATGTTGAGAATCAAATGATCAAAGGAGCTGTCTTCATTAAGGGATGATCAGTAATTTCAGTGACAAGAACAAAGAGTCTCCTGTCCAACTCTGACCGTAGATAACCAGGGGCTGGATGCCATAAGAAACTGCTTTGCACTTAAAGGGAACAACACTTGGAGTTTACTTAAAGTAGTAATGACTCTGATGATGAATAAAGAGAAATTAATTCTTATTGGCAATCTGTCGCGGCTGTAGGTCCTTTCTCCATTTCAGCTGAAGAGACTGAATGATTGAATAGAAAAATTAAATTTTAATAAGCACCAACAAAGTTCTATTTCATGACACAGCTGAAAAGTATAGCCACTCTTTTCCAAGACTTAATTGCCCTGAATAAAGCTATAATGCACAGTTTGTTCCTTTCACATTATGTAAAATAAAGCTTGCTGGTAAAATAGGTAGAAAAAGTCAGCTTTTTGTAAGAATACGCATAAAAGGCAATAAAGCTCTCTACAGAGAAATAGCTCTTTTGAAACAACTCAGTTTGGGATTGAAACCTCTACCTGCTTGGTAACTGTGCCTTTTGCAAATCCTCTTCTTTTTTTCCCAACTCTTAAAATTACAAACTAAAGAAAAATAACTGAAAGTCATGAAACTCTAAATGAGAATTAAGAGAAATAAGGACAAACAAGGGAGAACAGAACATGTCTCACAGCAGTGCTTTCCATTAATATTTCAGTGATTTATAGAGCAATAGTTTTCTACACACAAGATATGAATTTTACCTTTGAGATCTCAATCCTGATTAGCATAAGTTATACTATCTAGAGTCAATGCACAATTTTATATTTGGAACTGTAACATAAAGTGCTTCTTGCCATCATTTAGTGAAGTCTTTAGGGGACATGGAAGAAATATGCCTCACTCGTATTCCAGCAAATATTCAACAAAAAGTCAGGCAGTGTTTTCATTAAGAACACTAAAGACCAGAAGGGAAAGATGCTTGCAAAGAAGTTATTGGTTTATAGAGAGTTTAAGGGATTTATAGCAAATTTATAGCAATGTTACCAATAAAGAAAATGGTAAAGTGTTCACATGATAAGGAGAAAAAAAAAAAAAACACAGCAAATGAGCAAAGCGACACAGATGCAAGTCCTGTGATCACAGCTATAGCTTCATGCACTGCTCAGTTTCCATATACTACCAAACAAAAACAGATCTTGTAGAGAAAGAAAAAAAAAAAACCTTCATCAATAAATGCTAAATATTTGCTGTCAAAACAATCTGCTGATACAGCTTGAAAATTTTGTTTCTAAGCATTCTGCCTGTTCAAAAATGATTACAAGCTACCATAAAAACTGAGATTGTATAGTTTTTCTTCTTATGGTCAATAATTTGTAAAGATGTGTCAATTTTTTTAGTGTATATAGTCTGCTGAATAAGAACATGTTCTGCAGATAATGCAAAGCCTTCTACAAAAGAAAAGACATAGGCCAAATTAGAGTGAGAAAATATGTCAGGAAAAAGCGTTAGTCCTGGAGCAGCTGTGAAGTGCAACACTGGTCCCCAGGCCATCTTCTGTACCTCCTGCCCTCCAAGCTATTTTCAGATCTCATAATTTTATAAGTGGAAATCACCAGTGAATACAAAAGTGTTGTGATCATAAATTTGTTTATAAACTTTTCCAAATTTATGCTACAATTTATAGCCAAGATGATGTATAAAGACCATTCTTTTCATGGGAAAGTCAATAAAACAAAAGCTCACCAGCAAAAGTTTTACCTTCTCCACATTTTGATTCACTGTTTGCACTGAGTTTCACAACCAGTGAGAGCAACTTCAGCTCAGCCCCAAAAGGTGAAGCAACTTAAAAGTGACGCTCAGAGGAACGGCATCCACAGATAAAACGCTCAGTTAATACAGCTCTAACGCTGCACACTAGAGGTATTTGGGTAATGATCACCCCAGCACCTGCCACATAGCCAGGAACAACATAAGGAACAAGTGGCATATTTAAGCGGGGCAGAGCTCCCAAATGGCTTTGTTAGGCAGGCCGTGTATCCTAGCAGAGCTGTTTGTAAGCGCGCCCTAAATAGTCTCAGGCACGGTTCAAGATCTCTGCTTTGTAACGCTGCTGCCGCCACCGCACAATTGGTGAGCTGAAGGAGCCTTGCTGGAATCCTAACACAGCACGTACTAAAAGAGCTCATTTCTCTCATTCCCAAGAACCGCAGTCCAGAGCAGGAAGATCCTTGGCTGCCTGACACTGATTTCAAAACCGAAAAGCCTGTGCGCCTGCTGCAAGGTGCTGCTTTAGCTAGTTAAGCTGCTTATCCATTTAACTAGCTCTAGTCATCTGAAGTCACCTACATAAACCGAAGGGGTGGATGCATGCTGTATCATGTACTCAGCTGCCGAGATGCAGGATATTGGACCAGATGATCTCCAGAGGTCCCTTCCAACCTCAACCATTCGGCGATTCCTGGGATACTCTGTGGTGCTTCTACATATCGTCACTGCCAAGGGCAGTACTCCACTGTACGTGAAGTTACCTATCAGTACAAACCTAGTACACACAAGAAGGCTGCAGTTTTATTTTCCAATGTGGCTAATTGTGGTAAATCCTAGACTGGTGCTGAAACACTGACCTCATTTTTTGGCCCAGAAGTAGAGAAACTACCTGGGCCTTACTCACTCAGGGCTTTAAGTCTAGTAAGCTATCTCTGTAATAGGGAAACAGGGAGGTAAATCAGCGCTACCTCTTTCAACATCATCTTTCTATAATGAAGGCAAAAATCAAAGAAAATTCACTTATTTAATTTAGCTGCATACTTAAAATTATTGCCCAAGCTGTCAGCATCAGTGTGTCATGTTTAAAGGGTGTTTCTTCCTTCCCAAATACTGAGATTCTCCACTTGTCTTTCTATATAGAATCATCTAATTTATAACTTATAAATCAGTATTTGCATTTAATTCTACATAACTACTGAATTTAATTCTGCAATACTAGTAAAAATGTCTTATGAAAAGCAGTAAGGCACCCTTTGTTAGTGGTACTTACTTAAAAAAAAACCAGCACTTACTATAGGAAAAATTATTGTCGTTTGATTATAAATGACATTTTAACATAAATTGTTAGGTATCTCAAGAATTTTGCACGAGAAAGCTGCACTAAATAGCCCAAGCCTTAGGTAAGCCACAGTCTCTGTCAGAGATGAGCACGTGTAAGCAGAGTCCATGTATGAATTAGCAAGGTTCATGATCCACTTACAGACAAACGAAAACCAGCAGAGCAGCAATTATTTTATACCTATTTTTACAAGAAAGTAAGACTGCCCCCTCACTTCACTGCCAAGTGAAGGAAGTCACTCCTTCACTTACAAAAGGCAGGAATATACCTAAACCTCAAGAAAACTCAGTTATCGAGAAGAATGAACTGAATTAAACTATTACTTAGCATAGTTATCATTAAGCAATAAATAAGAAGATATTTGTAGTAAAGGAGCATGCTGGAGGTTAGGACAGAGGGGAAAGAGCTTTAGAATCACTGCAATCTACAGAAAAATGGATAATCTGAATTCCTGTCATGGATGCTTCAATATTTAACAAGATATATTTTTAAAATAATTCTGAATAATCCTGCTTATGCTTAGAATCATTAGCAGCTAAACTATATACTATGTAAATGAGAAAGATGCCATAAAGTTATAAATATTGATTGGTATTAACCATCTAATATTACTACTTATCCACAGAAAAATAAGGTTGTTCCTCATGATTCCATGGGTCTTAAAAAAATAAAAATCATAATAATAAGGATGAAAGGAGGATTTTTTTCTGCTAATTTTTACAAAGCTTGCTGCAAGATAACTAGACTGTCTTGTAGTTGTAAAGCTCATTAATTGTTTATTTATCTTAAGGGCCTTACTCATCTTAACTCATTGCACTTTTGCATTGAACTCAAATAATTAAAAGAGAGGAGGAGAAGAAAAATTGCAGATTCTTTAACTTCTACTAATAGTGGTGCAAAACAAAGCTTTAATTAAAAAGCAGAAATATTCAGAAGTAGAATGAGAGAAACAATAAAGACAAATTCTGCTGCCAGCATTTTTTTCCCCTACAATTAGAGCAATTGCTTTTTTGACAACAGAAAATGAATTATTACTCAGTTGAAAAAATCTCTCTGCAGCATCGCTGCAATAGTTTGACATCTCAGGGGATGGGGCATGAAGACTCTACACAGCTATGGGTGCTCCCTGAGAAAAAGATATTAAAAATGTATCTTTTGTAGTATGAACTTTTTGCCTTTCTGTTGTGTACCCACAGCAGAAAAATATAACATTAAATGCCATTAGGAAGCATTTAGCACTTATTTCTGAAGGGAAAAGTTCCTACATCATTTCCAAAATTGGAAACTGATTTCTCCACAGATTAAAAAATAATGAGTCCTTCTGTTCTAGTTGAATCTATTTGAAATTTTTAGCTTCAGGAGTGGGAAAACCTTTGTGAAGCAGCACCGCGCGACTCAGTAGCAACACAGCAGCACCCTCTGCTGCCAAACGCCAGGCAGAGACATTAACATGTGCTGCCACAGAACAACCATCCCACCTACGCGCGGTGTTTAACACTTCTTGTCTAAACTGAATGTCCCCAAGGACGAGCATTTCCGCAATTGATCCTTATTTACCCATATGTCTGCAGAGCTTTTAATTTCCTACTAACTTTCTGACACCGGATTTGGAGTTTCACGTAACAGCTTCACACAACAGAACTCTTTCACTTCGCATATGGACAAACTTCATTCCCTTCAGTTTTAAAAGTTAATTCTCACCTTCCATACAATGCCCAAATTACTGAAAAGCAAGTCATAAAAAAAAAAAAAAAAAAAAAAAAAAAAAAAAAACCCAACCCGGGTGCCTTGGAATAGCAGTATATCCCAAGTGCTATATCTCTACATACACCAATACATGCATGGAGAAAGGTCCCAGTGAACTATGGTCAAACACACAGGGCAGAATCTGTGAATCTGTGATCAGAGGACATTGCTGTGAAATTTCACCATCCACAAGCAAGAAAATTAATCTGCTTCTCAGCTTTTACCACTGTTGTATAAGACACATCTATAAAAATCACCTCATTAGCTTTCAGTAATGAAGCTCAAATATGACAGTCCCTGAAAGTGCTTTTTGTGGTTATTGACCCAACTGTACATCCTTTCAAGAATGTTTTCATCTTCCCTTTAGCTGCTCTGGTTTCTGGTTCTCAGGAAGCTCTGGGTAAACCACAGAGTAACTCACCATCAGCAGCCACCACCCTGCAACAAGGAAACCCACATCTGAAGATGACACCACCTCAGAAAGCAAGCACAAGGCTTTGCCGTACGGAGTCATAGACACTTAAGAGGAATTAGGCAACACTATCACGTGCTATCAAGCACAACCCAAACAGAAGGCACAAAGTAACATGTTCACATTCATCTACACCCATCTGCTAAGTGTCAGAGAGCCTCAACAGAAGAAAAGGAAGTATGCTCAAGTATGAGGGCCTGCTCTGAGGTGCCTGTTGCCCAAACCACCAAACATCTCCCGTAGGCAGCCTTGAACACACCATCAACACCCCACCAGACAAGCGGAGGAGACAACCAACCACCACTCCTGAAAAACAGCCCTCTGTCTCCTGGTTTCTGCATAAGCTTCAAGCTCTTTTCCGGTTTTGTCACAGACCACCTTCAAGCAAGCAGGAGTAGGGAGGAAACACGTGCATCAGCACAAGATTGTTGATCCCTCAGTTAGCTGCAGAGCATCCAGATGCTTTTGCAGTTGCTAGCGCAATGTGAAGCATTTAACCTGTTGGCAGGTATTTGTGACAGCACTTGCGGGAACATAGATAACCCCACAGAAATTCATGTCGCTATTTTTTAAGTTTGTTGTTGTTGTTTCTTAGCTAAGGTGGCCTCAACATGAGAGGCATTTGTATTACGTAATGTGGAATTTAAGATATAGGATAACAGAAGAAAGGCAAAAACACACAGGAGCTTGGATATGAGTGAGCATGCCCTGCTCCTTCAGTACGTGGCAAATCCAAATCAAAGCTGAATCAACCTCTGAATTGAAACAACTAGTCTGGAATTTTTATTTATTTATTTAAGAAAGCAACACTCCCCAAATAAGACAAACTCAAAGCAGTTATCACAAAAACAACTTTTCCTGATGGAAACTGAAAACAGCAATTAAAAGAAAAAGATATAAGTAGAAGATGACAATCAATAATCTGTAGCATCTAGCTCTATTTTTGGGGTTTTCTTTTTGTTTGTTTTGTTTTAATATATTGTTAGATAAAAGAACCAAAAAAAAAAAAGAGGAAGAGAAATAGAAACAAGTTCGCAATGGTATATAGTGTGATTATCTTCAAGAACTAGGGCAACCAAAGTATTCCAGAAGTCTCCAGGAAGCCTAATGGTACTCTGAAAAAAAAATATAAAGGAAATAGAGCAAAACCTTAGCTGAAAGCCAGGCACTGGCCCAGGAGGCAATAATACAATAGTTGACATAGCATAGAACTAATAGAGTTTATAGTATAGTTGGTGCCCCTTTTTTTTTCCTTCATAAAATCCTGGTGATCATCACCTCTCTAACATGAATTTTGATAAAGATAATACTTCTGCCATAATATAGTTGTTAACATGACCATTTTGGAAGTATGAACACAGATACATAAACAATTTAAACCTAAAATAAGCAATGATGTTGATTTACATAAGCTATTTGCCAGTGATGGTGACCACAATACATTCCAGTCTCTGCAGTGCTACAGAATCCCTCATTTAGTGGAGTAAAAGCGTTTATAAGAGGAGCTGCAATTAGATATATGACGCATTCTAGATGCAAGTTTGCCTATGTTGGCTTGATTGTTACACGGGCATCCCTAGGGAACTGGTATGATACAAAGTCAACACAGACCACTCAAAACGGATCCCACAAATGCAACACAGCGAGTGGAGAATGGTCATCAACTCACTTTCCTAGAACGGTCTTGCACCTCTTATTTACTCTGCCCTCACACATTATTTAATATTTTTACACAACAGACATAGCAAAACATTTGCACAGTACTCAGATTGCAGGGAGGGAAAATTAGCCAACAGGACAGCTCACTGGTAAGTATCACCCAAGGTACATTGGACACAAGGGAATGCTATTCACTTGAATTCAACTAAACGTCTATATTTCTAGAAAGATAACACAGGCCATACTTACAGAACAGAAGGCTCTCTGAAAAAGGCTTGCATCATGTTGGACAACGCAGTCGAACATGAGATCCCAGTGCAATGCTGCAGCCAAAGGCGTTAACGTGATCGTTTGTTATAGAGGCAGGTAAATATATAGTATGAATAAATATTTTTTTAGCAGCAGTGTAATTGCTACTTGAGTTTTAATCTCAGTGTTGGCATCTATAATTCAGGGCAGGTTCAAAAAATAGAGAGCATTTTCAGGGAAGTGTCATGATGAGGACAGAAAAAAATAGAAAATATGCCCAGCAGACATGCAGTGCCCTAATTATTTACATTTAAGAGACCTTTCGGGTGAATTTGCTCACTGTATGCACGTGAAAGCTGCAAACACTTGTTAAAGAGCCCTACAGTGCACAAATAGCTGTCAAAACAGAAAAATGTAGAGTAGAATAAAAGCGCAAAATTTTCGGTAGTGATGGCAATTAACAGAAGCAATGTAGCAATAACTGAGGCAGGTTTACCTTTGCTGGAGTTTCCTTCTTTACGTGTGTGAAATATGCTTTAGCTTGCACAGAAATCAGTATAAAGCACCCTCGCATTTTATGCGGGGACTGGATTATCAGTGGCGGGTAATGGAACAACGAAGCTCCTGTCCATCTGCCTTCCCACAAGTGTTGAAGTCCTCTATAAATGGAC
>JAVCKT010001718.1:0-16464 GCA_032273925.1 Rhynchotus rufescens
CACAATCCGAGCAAATGAACGCCAGCAACTCATACTAAGTTCCAGTCTTCGCACCCTTAGCATCTTTCAATTGGCCTGCAAATGCTTCAGCACTGGTAGTTCTATTGCCTACAAGTTAGATTCAATCCTTGCCCTACCATGCTGAATCCAACCTGTCGAAAAATACCTGCTTTAATGTGTAATAGGGTCTGCATGGTGCTACATCTAACACTAAGAAGGACAAGTTACAGGGAGTTCAGTTAAACATGCTCTGTAAGAGAACAGCTTGACTTAAGAAATCAAATCTCATGAAGTTCAAAGACGGTCACTTCCACCCTCCGTCCCCAGCAGCCTTTTCATAGTCATTTTTTACATAATCTCATATTGGAGCTTACTACTCTGAGTCTGGAACAGTAAATACTTACAAGTCCTGACAAACCAGCTGGGCATTTTGCTATTTCTTTATAGAGAGGTTTCTGACCCAAGAAACAAATTAAATTCTGGAAAACCACTAAATGTCACTTCCTCCATTTGTTTTACCAGGAAGCCAAAGCAGGGCATAGTGTGGTTACAAGGGTACAACCCAGGGACTGAACAAGTTGAGAAAGGAACTTTTCCAAACACTACCTTCAAGTTGGAGGTAATTCTAGTAAGCGCCTTAGAGGTCCTGAAAATCTGTACAGCTTGTCAATACACCACTACCTACTACAGAATCCCTCAGCCCCCTTTTTAGGGCATGAAAAGAACATATAACATGCCCAGTATCTGCTACTTCTGCAGTCACTGTCAGGTGCCTAAGGTATTTCTGCTTCATGCCTTAGTATTTCTGATACACAACTTAAACAGCTTTCAAGATACCAATGGGTAGAACCAAAACTATTTCAACTCTTGTACGCAAGAAATGTTGGTGGAACTCCAAATTACTTCGGTCAAACTTATACTTTCTATCACCACAAATTTACCATAACCTGATTTTTTTCAAGCATTTTTACTTTAAACATTTGCAAGTTTACATATAACCACTGCACATGTATATATCCATTAATCATTAATCAGTTTAAACTCATCATCAAGCAATTAAAATTTCCACCTATTTAAGTACATACTGACCACCTCTAGCCATTTTTTCCCCTGTCATCTCTTCTATAAATACAAAGCCTCTCAATGTGCTTGGATTAGAAAGTAGCTTCTCATCTGTTCACAGTTACTCTCTTCAGTTCTCTGCCACCTTTCTTGGACTAGCAATAACAGAACTAGACAAATTATTGCACAAGTAAACCACTCAAATGCCAAAAATAATCTCCAAAGACCACACTAGTAGCCTGTTCAGCTGCAGCGCCACTCTGCAGTTCAATACCAAGTCAAGTCTTGCACAATCATCAACTGTTAAAATACCAGTGATTTCTTCTCCATAGAGCTATTGGATCGTTAAGTCCACAACCTTGCTGTCTGCAACTGTTGGACTTTTACATTTAGCTATAACTCATGCAGAGACTTTACCACATCCAAAAGCAAAGTCCTCAGTTTCTTTTAAAGAAGCCAACATCGCAAATACTCAGATTTCATCATGACTTGCGATCTCATAAGAAATCAGAATGCATTAGGACTAAAGGAAGTTCTCAGCACTAACTTGGTACCATCACTAACTGATTATTTAGTTCTTCAGTTATGCAGTCAGATATATTAACAGACACTATTCTCTGGAGTAGCTGTTTATAGGTTCTTACTGCCATTTCAAACAACATCCTGAACATGGGCATAATGGGGTCCCCCTCTGAACTGTTACTTCATCTTCTTATTGCCTCCAACGATAAGCTCCATAAAAGATCTTGCTGTTTTGTCTCCTCTCTGATAGTTTGCCTCTTCAGTTCATAAGCTGTTTCCAACAACTCCCTCTTGGGAGACTTAGTACCTTCCTCTCCAGAGGAAATATGACCAAGTGAGGTTGCATTTTTCGCACCTTGTTTATATATATAATCAGAACTCACCATTGCTCTATTCTTCAGCCTCTTCTATCAACTTTCACCACCCATTTTTAACCTCCCAGCTCTTTCCTCCTCAAAAACAGTCTCTGCATCTCCTTTTCCACATCATTTTCAAACCATTTCAGAAGATGTTACTTGTTCAGTTGCCCTAAGTCTGTTACCTGCATCCAACAAAATCTTAAACATCTGATCCAAAAAGCAAAGTACCAAACCAATTACTTCTGAATACCCTTGTTTTGGAATATACCACACAGATTTCCATGTTTATAGCTAATGATATCATGAACACCAAGAAGCTCTAAACAACAGTTAAAACACCATGAAGGAGAAGAAAGGAAGTGTAATTATGAGACAAACACACAGCTATCTGGACCACAGCTGTTTAAGGCACACCAGCTTCCTCAACTATTCTAGTCTCTCCTCTCCAGCTCAGTGTTTCAGCTAAGACAGAAGAATCAAGAACAAAGCAAATGTGGGAGAGCTCAGGAAAGAAAAGTTAAAGGAAAATTTCACTGTGCATTTGCCAAACAACCTATTCTTATTTCCCTGAAGGATGAGAACAAAGGATGATTTTTGTTATAGATGCTCAGATATCAGATGTGTGCAGGCTCACATCTTAAACATAAAACAAAGTTAAAAGGAAAGATGGCAAGGGAAGACTAAGTTCTTGTTTTTAGTAGCAGACATCAGCAGGTTGTAAGCTCAAGCCATCTAACACCAGATTTTTTTTTAATATCCAAAAATATACATTGATTAGATTACAAAGACAAAAGCATTAGCAGAAAACAAAAAAAAAGCATTCCAAGACAAAAAAGCTTTCCAAGACAAAAAAGTGGAAGCTAATTACTGTGGTAATTTAGTAGCTATCAAAAGCTGACATAAGTTCCTAGTTCAAGGGAAAAGCTTGATCTTTAAGAGCTAAGTTGCAAACACTGCAATGCATACAGATTATGAAAGGCAATTGCCTGTCAACACAGATGAATTAATAGCATAATATCTTACGAATTGAAAGTTTCATTAACCCAATTTAGATTAAGAGCTACTTGATTTAAGTTAACTTTACATTTAAAGCTAGAATTTGAAAGCTGGTACGAGTTTTTCCAGAATTTTCAGCATGATAAATCTCTTCACATTAATTGGATATGCAACTCAGTTGTGTGGCAGCTTTGAACAGCTCAAGGAAATAGTACTGTGAGCAAGTAAGAGCCAAGTCAACTACCATGCTACTCTCATACCTTAAACATTTTAAAGCAGTAGGAATATAACCAAAGATGCTACTACACAGTTTTAAGAGTCCTTTTTCTTACCCATTATTTTAGTCTTTCTAAGAAGTTTTGAAAGCTTGAATGTAGGCAGTTGGAGCTGAGGAATTAAACTGCATGCAACACTTAAGAAATAGATAAAGATTTGGATAGCACAGTTCATGCAGCGAAAGAAGAGAGATGCAGGTCTTGGCTGATTGCCTCGAGCATACACAGAAGCTGACACTGACCTGGGGGCAGCTGAAGTCAAAGAGCTATTGCCATTTCTGTCCCGTGAAGCACTGGTATCATGATAATCATCTCTGATTTTAACTCTTTTTCTTTCTTTTTCGCCTTGTTCTCCTCTGCCCGCTACTTCAAAAGCTAGATTCAGTGATGATTCAAGGGCAGGTTTTCTTGGAGAAACATGACCTTGTTCCAAGGATTTTAAATTCATCTTTGTTTCTTCCTTTGATGGCAACTGAGCAAGAGAAGTTTCTTTTGCTGAAGTATTTCTGCTATCCAGGTATTCACAAGTAGAGTCCACTGGAATCTTCTCCCTTTTCTTTTTAGCTTTAGGAGCTTTAAGTAACTCTAAGGACAATGAAAGAAGGAATATACAGTTGGCACCACAAGACTAGAGTTAGTTTACTGTCCACTGAAATGGTCACAAGTTATTGAGGAAGTAACACACTTGACACTGCCAAACATCTTAGTAGTTGTTAACGGACACATATCTGTCAGGAAAAGCCCATTCCTCATTCTCCACTCTATCAGCTACAGAAGTTAACAGAAAAAAGCAAGGAGACTTTCTCCCCCTCACTTTTACTGAGACTTTCTAAGTGCACATGCTTAACATGGATACACACTCACTTCATTTCCATTTTTGGAGTCTACTGAGGCAAGCTTCCAGGCATTATTGTTTTCAACTAAGTCTCAAATAAAACCTTGAGGTTTGGACAAGCACCATGAGCAATGCCCTTAGCTATTTCCTCACTCATCTTCCTCCACAGGTTATAGCTCCCCAGTGCGCACAAATCCAGGGGCCAATTATTTCTCAGGAGGATCACTGTTGTCAAAACTTGATCCACATGGGCATGAACTTGTCAATTTCTTCAAGTTGTTTCAAATTTATTACAAAGCTCACATTGAGAGCTCATATTCAGCAAGCCAATATTATTTGACATGCACAATGCTACTACTACAAAAGTGTTTCCACACACTTCACCCCACACATCCAGCTACACCCTAAAGCTGAAGATCTTCTGACTTGTTAGCCTAAAATTACTTAATACACATATTGAGTTGAGATCCTTCAGCAGTTTAAGGTTTGATTACTTCAAATCATTCAGTTTTTATACCACGTTATTGCATAGAAGAAAAACTAATGTTAAGATGGTTATATCTAGAACTATCTAAATGTCTCCACAGACAAATGACATGACTAAGAAAAGCTGAGAACAGATATATTCTTTCTTCCATAAAGAGAAAAAAATTTACCTTGAGGTTCGTATTTCATTTTTAGCTCATCCACCATAACCCGCAAATTCATATTCTCACTCTGGCAAGCTTGCAAGTGCCTTTCGTTTGTGAAGAGTTTCCTTTCAACTTCCAGAACCCTTTGGCTTTCATACAAAGCTTTCATTCTCTGCAAGGATAGTTCATTTCTCAAGGTTTCAGTTTCTTTACTGAGGAGAGATAGAAGGGAAAATTATGCATGCAATCATCAAGATAGTCATTTTAGGCAGCAAATAAAAAGTCAAATAAAGGTTATTTTACTGCAGATATTCATGTGTTTACACATCAGGAAAAAAACACTATCTGGAAGCAATCCTCCATTATCATGAAAACTGCACTTGAATTTGACAGAAGGCAGCAGGTTACTGAAGATCTAATGCTTGTTCTGAACAAAGCTGTACACAGAAGTACATACATAGGCATACTTAGCTAGTTGGAGAACTTGCCCCTTCACTGTTCTATCACACTGATCCTCTGCCCGAGTCACATAAATATTTGGTTCTTGACAAGCTTCACACAAAGATCATAACATAAATGGCCACCACAAATGATAATAAAAGTTCTCCTTGGAGTACTCAGTACTGTTTTCAGAGCCAGTTAATCTCAACAAGCACAAAATGATTGTGCCTCAGTGCTCCCAAGGTACTCAAATCATACCAGTTTCTCCTACCAATGAAACAGGAATTCCTACAGTAGATATGTACCAACTCCTGAAAAGGGAAACAGTCTCATTAAAGGTTTCAAAAAGTCCCGAGGCCATCAACTGCTACGGAATTTATAGTTAATAGATGGAGAATTCACTGCTTAACAAAAAAACAGGTCTGAGATAGCCTAATGAAAATTCTCAGGTCTTATTATCGAGATGTTAGGCTCTTTGCACAAAGGAAAAATATTTGCCATCTATACACTCTAATTAAAGGTTTAAGCAAAACAAAAACCATCTTGTTTGTAAATTAGCAATTTTTCACCATCTTACTCATATGTTACACTCAAAAGCTAATTACTAGAAATAAGAAATTAACATAAAGGAGTTTGGCCTTTATCTGTTGCAGCAACCAAGAGTGACAATCAGTACATGACTAAGCTCTTCTTACAAAGGACAGTTCAACAGGACTGGGTAACATGTAATTATATATATAAACCAAAAATACTAATAGCTAGAGGATACTTAAGACTTGAACTAGCATCTAGGACTCAGGTCCCTCAGCACTTACTTTGAGTTGTCCAGTTTCATTTGAAGCAAGTCCGCATAATAACCATCTTCAGACTCTCCTCCCCTTGAGCTAGTACCAGCTCCGGATTCTTCTGTGTTCTCATATAAGGTCTGATAACAGAGAAAGTATCGAGCTGTTAACCACTAGTGACATTCTAAAGGACATTAGCCTAGGCCTTAAGTGAAGTTTTAGTTCATTTCTTTAAAGAAGATTTCCTCACAAAAGCATTTAAATACAAACGAAAGCTCGATAGCTCTGGGCACTTATTAGTTCCTGTGAAAGAGAACTGAACCTGATAGTTCTCTCTTATCCAGTAAAAGTAATGAACAGCAAAAGAATTTTGAAAAAGAATTCAAGTAGAATTCAAGAAAATCAATTTTTCTACCTTAAAACACAAACGACTTAGCATAATTATAGGAGTTTCCCCTCAGCCTCTGTTTCTGGATTTCAGCAGTCATTCCAGGTCCTGACACTACTTATAGCCTCAGGACAAGCTCACAGATGTGAAAACTAGTAAAGCAACCAAGCAATCAGCAGCATTAAAAAGGGTCAAGCCTAGCTTTGTGCCCCTTGGTTAAACAAAGACTAGAGCACACTGTTCTGCATAGAATAATCCTAATGCATAAGCTCATAAACCCAAGTTCATGTTCAAAAGCTGTGCTAAGAAAGCATCAGAGCAGTCAGTGAGTAGGTCAGACTGTAAGCAAAGCTTACATCTGCACACACAAACAAAAATTCCTCACCTATTCCTCATCTTTGAGCATATTGACAATAAGCTGTCAAGTTGCAAAAGGGGATTTAAGAGGCAGGAAAAAAAAGCCTTACAAAAATGGTACAACAATTCTGTCTACAAAAGAGACAGTGTTTCAACTGTCAAGTGAAAAAGTACTCACAAAAGAGTTCTCTAAATGTCCAGTACAATTGAAATTAGAAACAGACTAAATCCACAGTGAATTATTAAAAAATAGTAAAAAAACTATTTTTCATCTCGTCCAAGTTAAAATCAGATGTCTCAACTCAAATAGTTGAAGAGAAACACTAGGCATAACTACGTAAAATACCAAGATAGCAAGAGAAAACCATTTCTCCAAACCAGAAAAAAAAGGAAAAGATTTCTGAAGTTCAGAGACAAAAAAAAATGGCTGTAAATTAAATTTTCTGGATGTAAAGTATATAATCAGTCAGATCCAACCATGAGTAGCCACTGTATCACTTCACATCTGAACATGGCTTTTACAGTTTTCATGATTCATTTCAAAAGAAGACTTTTTATAAGCAGACTTCCCCATGTGCTAACAGACTAAATACCTTATATTTTTCTAGCTGCCTCACTTTCATGAGAAGATCTTCTATCTCACCATTCTTTTGCTCTAACATGGACTGCAGGCGTTCCAGCTGCTCAAATTCTGCCTGAGAGCCTTTCAGTTGCAGCAGCGTAGCCATCTGCAGCTGGAAAAGAGGAAAATCAAGATGCTCAAAACCAAGATGAGGTTAAGCAACAGAGAAAACATCAAGCCTCTTCCCAGAAGTCTTTTTCCGGCTTGACCTACTAATCATTATTTCTCTCATCCCAAATGTATAAAAAGCCCAGGATTAATTTAGCTCAAAAATTAAACCCTGTCTTCTCAGTTGTCATAGCATGCAATAAATAGCCAAAGCCAAAAACTTAATCAACTGCAGGTGGCAAATCATTTTCCTTAATAAGTAACTTTAAAACACTCTGCAGGACACACAAAACATGACATCCAAGCCTTAAAATTTGCATTTTGTAACATGCAAGCGGTTTTAGCAACTTCTAGGTTTCCAACAAAAGGAATTATTTCAAGCAGAGAAACATCCTTTATCATTACAACTGTAAAAAGTTAGCCCAGTCTTGCATTTCAAGATGTTTCTGGTGTTGTTAAAAATATGATAGCATACAGGGCCTTAAGGTATTCAGTTACAAGTTACATTTTTCAAACAGACAAACATGTTATGTTATGAATTAATTAAGGTTATGAAACATTAATAGCAACACTTAACAGGCTGTTAGTGATACTGTAGCATTTTTACCAGTCTAGCCAGTACAGATAAGGTAACACTAGAGGACACACAGTCACAAGGAAAAGATTAACTGAAACAGTTTAGGTAACAGATTAACAGAGAAAGACAGAGAAGAGGACTTTACCTATGGAAATCTTTTAGGTCAAAGAAAAAACATTCATGAATCTGATATGCTATATCCTTCCCTAGTGTCCAGAGGATATAGAGGGCAGGTGAAGAGGACAGATGTATTCACCTCCAGCTGACTACAATTACCCTTTCATTTTCCAAGCACAAGACCACCAAGCTTTCCCAGCTTTTAACAGCAAAGCCCCATTTTTAAGTGGCAAACTGGGGATTGCGGGTGATATTCAAAGAGGAGAAAAGCAAAACACAACCCCACACTTATTAGCTACCCTGAGTGAGGGGTACTCAGCCCCGACTGACACACAAGATCACACTATACAAATAAATTTTAACACATAGAATCACAGTACAAAGCAAAGAGATTTCTAACAGAGAATTAAGACAGGAACTTAGATAATACAGGTTTGCACTTCCAGTGCCACTCATTATCACCACTCAGAGTTAAGTACTCTTCTCAATCTGAGCAACCAGATATTTGCTTACAATTTCAGAATCCATTCTTTGGGGAAATCATGAGACAAACATCAATCAGGTACACGTTTCGGAACTTCTGCCTTACAATACTTTGTAAGACAGCTTTACTCTTGAGATTTCTCTACAGCTGATGCTAGATTTTACTAGTTGACAGCTTTACTTAACTGAAAAGCTCAAGTACTACCTCAATTCAATAGCTGAAGAAAAAATGACTTTTACTAATGCACTGAGTATATTGTGAGAAGCAAGATGGGGACAAATGGAAAAGGAAGCAAGCGGTGGGTGGGACAAACAAAACTGCATGACCACAGTAAAGGAAAACTTCCCCTTTTCCTGGAAGCCTCACCTCAAATTCACAGATAAATTATTCATATAGTACCAAGATAAGAGAGAAGAAAAAAATGAAAGAAATTGAATGCTACAGTTTTACTGACAGGAGCTGTTTTATTTTTTATTCAAACGACTGCTGCCAATTATGTCACAGACATATGTTCTGCATAACACAGAACTACAAAAAGTTATACGCAGTAAAAAAATTGATGAAATATTAAATTCAAATAAGTATAATACCCTCCACTTAGCTGTGCTCCTATATCTATCACCCCTTAGACAACTATTTTTTGGCATAATTTCTGCCTAGTTTAAGAAGCTGAAATGCTCTAGCCTGCGTTGTAAAACATTGCTTGTCAGACCCCAAGGAAACCCTGGAGTGGTACAATAACAGTCATACCTTCATTCTTTGCAATTGTTCTCTAGTGAATGCATGCTGTTTTTGCAGTGACTGATATTTTATTTTCACACTGATCAGCTGTCGTTCCATTTCTGCCCTACGGTCCTCCACCTACAGAACATTATCAAAATTAAAATTATTACTAGGAAAATTATAATACTTGCCATTTGGATGCTGAGCTTTATCACAAGAAGGTTAATATGAGAAAGAAATATTTTCCATACAACATAATAACTAAGATTTACGATAAAGTGCTTCTCTCCTCTGAACAGTCTCAAGTGTGGCATAATTGTACCTCAGCAAAGAGCGAGTTGCCTTTACTTGTAGGATCCCAAGACTGCTGCAGTGCATGATCCAGCTGGACCTGGAGCTCTTGATTAGCCTCACGAGCTTTCTAGAAAAATTCAAGAGTTATATAAGACTATATAACTATATAAGAGTTATTTAAGAGTTATATAAGACTATTAGGAACCAGATATACTGATAAGTTATTAACATGTTGTGTCTGTAGTTACAGTCAGAAAGGCAAACTTCCACTAGAAGGTTGAATATTTTGCTTGCTAACTTGGACATTGATCAATTCAACATCTAGTATCAAGACCATTAGCCTTGCTGTGTTAGTCTGAGATTCTTTACTCCCAGAACCATCTTTGAGAAGACATTCAATAAAAAGTACTATTTCAGTTGAAATAAAGTGACAATTCTATCACAGTGACCCATGGAAATTTCCCATTGAGAGACTGAATTATGCTATGAAAGATACATCCATATAGAGCCTTCCAGATACAATGACAATACAAAAACTATTCAGCTACAGGTAATACCTAACAAAAAGCAATTAGAAGAAAAAACTTTCCACTCCAATACTGTCTTGCCTCCTACCTCCCCCAAATTCCTTGCCTTATCTCCTTGAGAAGCTACCACTAACGACTCATGGGATTCAATGATTATCCAGTACCATGTGTCAAAGGAACAGAATACCTCTAATGCATTGCAGTAAGAAACAACTTCTTTCTCCCTCTCTTCTTTTTCTGCCTGTAGGCGCTCCAGCTGATTACGTAAGTTGCTATTTACAAGTTCCAGCTGCTCTTTATTGTACTGCAGTTCATTCAGCTTCTCTTCAACATTGGCCTAATGACAAAAATCAAAGATGAAATAGACTTACAAAATACGATTGTAAGCACAGCAGGTGTAAATGAGCCAAATACTTCTATTAGTAGCAATTACTGTTAACACAAAATACTACTTGGAAAAAGGTTGCATTAAGGTTCCACTGTTCCAGCTATCCTTGTTTGCTCTAGTGCTCTTTTCTTACTGCTAAGCCAATACTAAGATAGGAATCTGCAGCTAAAAAATCAAAGGTGCAAAGGACTTAATTTTTATCTTGAAGTAGCTGACATTCCTTATAACCATGGATTAATCACAGACCTTCACGCTTTCTAGTTCAGTGAGTTCCATCTGAAGATTGAGCATTTCTGAAGACATGGTCTCATGTACACGTTCAGACATCATATGCAACTCCTCCGATTTGGCAGCAATTAATTCCTTCTGATGATCCACCTTATGTCTCAGTTGTTTCTCTGAGAGCCGAGTTTCATCCAGTTCAGCTTTCAGGTTCTCCAGCTTAAAGGCAATAGACAATTCAATGACACAGTTATAAAAAGTTTTTCAAAACACAGTACTTTTCAATTCATGGTCCTCTCACAGAACATGTGCCGCTTCCTTAGAAAATACAGCTTAACATTAAGCTTTTAAAAATAACCTTTGAAAACTAATGGAGATGTTTTAAAGAAGAACAAAGACAACAGAAACAAGTTCTTGTCCTAAGGTCAATAGTTGAACCCTATGACAGTATCTTTTTGATCTAAAAAATGTTTTTTTGTTAAGAAGCAGAACAAATACATTCACCTTGTTAATTATAAAACAGTAATTGCATTAAACATTCTTGACGTTTTCCAACTAAGTCAAACTTCAATTAAAGCTATAGTTAAAATCTTAACTTTCTTTTTCAAAAAGTGGCTTAAAAATAGTATGAGCTTAAAACGGATTCAAAACTACTCAATTTACATGGTAAAGTAAGATGGCACTACACAACAAAACTGTTGATCAGATTTGTTTGAGTAATAAGCATGTAATTGTGCATTTGACACCCAATTTCCCAAATGCTATTAGCAACATTTCAGTAGTATATCAAGTTCAAACCTTGTTTTTAAGGTCACTTATTTCTTGTCCATGAACTCTGACAAGCTGTTCTCTTTGTTTATCCAGTTGCATGTTCTGCTGTTGCTTGAGAGCATCACATTCAAAACTCAGGCTTTCTAACATTCTGCTCTTAAGTTCAATTTCTCTCTGAAGAGAATATCTCTCTTGTTCAAATTTCTGGAAAAAAACATAATAAAGTGTGAACATGGTATTCATAAAGGCTTGAGTAACAATTTATTAAATAGAGGCTCAAAACGAAGACACCATCTGCTTAAGACCTTAAATGCACTCTTGAGGTGCTTTAGTCCCACTTAATGGATTGGGATTTCATATCCACATTCCACAATTTGAGTCTGCTGTAAATTTGAGGCTTTTCTTTTTATTTCTTCCCATTCCAAGTGTGTGGGCATCTTTTCAGTAGCAGGGTGATAGGACTCTCTTCCAGGTGGTCAAACAACCCAAAGAAACCTTAGCTCTGTCACCAAGGAAGGAAGGAGGGCAATCCACAGGCAAAACAGACAAGATTTAAATACAGTGCAGCTCTTAGGCATGTTCAGATAGATTTAATATTTCATATTCTTCATAATTTTGCAAGGCATTTTCTATCCTGTAGCATTTACACTATTCTCTTTTCTGAGCTGAGAAGAAATTGACCCAGAATTTGATGATATTTAGATAACATGAACCCCAATTTACTACTGAAGAAATCAATTTTACTAGGTTGGTTGTGATATTATTGTTCCAGCTTAAAGTAGTACAAAGTTAGTAGGGAAAAACTTTGTAGTATGATAACATAAACTGTTTAACATACACAAAATGCATGCTCTAAAACAAGTGCTCTTTAGGAATATTCAAATCATGTTAGACATTGATGTAATATTAGCTAAAAATCCTGTCATTAGCTGTATTTGATATATTTGCCATAAAATGGTACCTAGTATCTTAGAGCAGATAAAAAATTCCTCCCTAAAATTGCCCAAATGAAAAAGGTTTACTGAAATTAACCTATACTCTTAAGTGCACTAGAATATCTGCTTTCCAGAAAAGTTAGAGTGAAATCAGGAATTTTTACATGATTCTTATTCCAAAAATATAAAATGGTACCTCGGTTTTGTCTGTCAATTCACGACGTATTTCATCCAATTGATTTTGAACTTCATTTTGAGATTCAAGTAGGTGCAAGCCATACTGTGCTGCCTTCCTTCGTTCATTCTCTGCTTCCTTGAGTTGTTGACGAAGACTTAAAATGGTTTCTGTCTCCATTTCTTTTCCTTTTACTGCTTCCAGAATAGAAATGCAGAATGATAAACAAAAGTAAAAATAAACTATAATCAATTACTGTAGTTGATCTGAACAAAAAGATGTCTCTTAGGAGATCTTAAGCCGATAGAAAGAAAACCTTCACTGTTTTCCATTGAACAATAACGGTCAATTTTCTGTGCAACTGAAGCCGCTCCTAAAAAAGCCTTTAAGAATAGTAAGATACCTCATTACCCTACACAAGGCAGAAATAACTCCTATTAACAGCCCATGGGCTACACTACTCCTATTAACAGCCCATGGGCTACACTACTCCTATTAACAGCCCATGGGCTACACAAACCAGTAGATGAGGTATAAGTAGTGAGTTAAAAAGAAGTGCATTTCATCACTGCTCTCTGTTTTAAACTTGGATCAGTTCAGGTAACATAACTGTTTGCCATAGGCCCTGCTATATCCTCTTAGCCATGTTTTTCACAAAATTCACCCATTGCTACTTTCATACCATAAAAATAAGGTAGCTTTTACTTTCCAATAAAGTAAAACAAAAACAACACACACACACGCTAAAAGGAGTCAAAATAACTTCATGGTTCAGCAGCCAGCTCCCAAACTTAGTAAGTCTGCGCAATGAAGAAAATCCTATTACACCTATTTGCCAAGTGATTCACCCTCTACACAGCATAAACCAAGAATTCTCTCTCAGAAATTACACAGGGACAAGTATATAAAAAAAATCATTTTTTTACAAAGTCAAGGTTCATAATTTTTGCACTGCCCTGCAAAATTAAAGTAATTCTTCACTGAAGACCTTCCTCAGCGTTTTTTGTTTTTACATATGCAATTTTTTTGCCATTCATTTTTGGTATAATTACCCTTCTGCATGCTCAAAATGCTTGTCTTAATTAGCACCATTTTCACAGCTTAATAAAGAAAAGCTCAGGAATATGACTTATCAGTGAGCTGAAATATAATGCTTTCATATTTATTATTACCTTTTATGCAACAAAGGTGTATGTAGAGCTTCACAACTTCCTGTTGAAACAAAATTTTATCATTTTATCCAACAAAAAGTCAGGATACCAAAATTGTGCTACTTTCTCACTAACAGGACAGAAATTATCTAACACTATTTTTCAGGTTTTCAAGCATTTATTCGTGTTATTGGACACATAGGATAGACTTGATCTGTCCAGGCTTTGAAGCTTCACATACTCATAACCATCCTCTGCTATGTTTGAAACACTAGTACTGCACACTACTCAAAGAAAAGCTCAAAGATAAGATTTCAGTATACATATAATATCTAAAAATTGTCAACAGTATTATTACTAAAGCAAAGACACTTGTAACAAACATTGTGCAAAACAGAATTTAGACATGAAACGCTTGACGGTAACATTTGTAATCTCACAGAACACCAGGCAAGAGCTTGCAGTGTGAATCTGTCTAGACAGGCAAGATGAATTCTGATGCATTTCACAGAGAATCACAAACACTAAGTTGACTTTCTAATCAAGTAACAATCATGCATTAAGACCTCAGTTATTTTGATCACTCCTACCTTACAATAGTAATGTGAAATTACATTTTTATCTCACCTTCAGACGTCCATGTAAGTCTTTCTTGAGTTGGAGTTTATTCTCTTAATCTGCTTTTCTCTTTTTAAGAAAGCAAACTACAGTTAGCTATTTTGGATGAGCAGAAGCTGCAGTTTTAACAAGGCTCTTCATAACAGTCTTTTTCTGAACCAGCTTGAAGCCTGTGGCTGTCATGAAAAATGCAGATCTCTAGTTAAAGCCCTATAGAAATGCAAATCTTATTCAAATCTCCCTTAAGGAAGCTGTCAGATAGTTGAGAATCAGCCAGATTAGGCAGTGCTGCCAAGGGACAAATGCTCTGCAGTAAATCTGGAGAGTAGACAAACAAGCTATGCCCAGGGTCATCTGCTTGTAGTATATATTTAACCTCTAAAGAGTGTCTGGGAATTTCATCTTTCCCTCCTCTCTGCTCTTTTAGTCCCTTTGGCACTCCCCTCTAGTCTTCCATCCAGGATCTGTGTTTTTTAACAAATCATATACTAGATGCTCCCTAAAAAAAATTAAATTTTTGTTTTCTTCCCATCTTAAGAATGAGGGGAAAAAAAAAGAAAATCAGAAACAAAAACAAGGTTTCCCACCATAGCAGAAAAGTATATATACTATGCTTGCTATTTAGAAAATAAATAAATATAGCTTTTCAGATGCTGCAGGAACATAGAGACCCTCAACTTAATCATCTGCTTTGCAGAAGATTAATCAGAGAGCTCCAAGCAGCTTGGGTCAGAAGCCTATAATGTGATAAAGAGGAGTCACTGCTTGCAGTTTCCAGCCATAGGTGCACTAAGTCAGTCAGGAATACTGTGTTCAAATAAACTAATTGGTTAATAAGCCTCCCCAAACCCCAATATTCAAAACAGAATTAATCAGCTGAAAGAGTTCTGAGTTTTCTGTCTGGCAAAGCACTACATGTGAACACCCACAGCAAACAGGAAAAACCTTTTCCCAAAGCACTGCATGCTTCCCTCTAGTCACTTTGCAACAGAAATCCATCTCCCTGGACTCATGAGGACTTGTATTTATTATCTCTTTATATTTATCCTCCTAGATTTGTTATCTCCCTGTATTTATGAGAAGATGTAAGTTAGTCACTTTTGGCTGGATGGCTTCAGTGATCTTGGGGCAGATCCCTTACCAAAGGCTCCAAACCTTGTTCTATCCTCCTAAAAGAAGGAAGGAGATGAGAGGCTCTGTCCAGGCAGACAAGTCCCCCTGTTTCAGGGGTAGCTGCTAACCCCACAGTGAGCACCTGCCTCCATGCAGAGAACAGCTCGTCACACATCACTTTGGAAGTGCTCACAGAATCTTATCGACCACTGTAAGTGAGCGATGTAAGGGCTTCCCGCTCTGAGCCAGTGTTGCCCTTAGAGCTCATTCACGTCGCTCAATTAAGGCTATTGCTTCAGCTGCCCAGCTGGGGCGCTCAGCAGCGGAATGAATTCGGGAGCTACTCAGCTCCCTCAGAACGTATTGTGGAAACCGAGAACCGGGGGGAGAAAACAAGCATTAAAAAGAGAGTTTGCTGCTAACCTAAGCTCACACTGACAAACCGCAGGCTCCTCCGCGCTCCGGCCCGTTAAAGGGCGAGCAGGGCGGCCGGCCGCGCGACCCGGCGAACACGGGAACCCCGACCCCAGTGCCCCAAAGGCGGGCGCACAGCAAAGGGACCAGCACGCAGAACCGGCAGCTCCCCGCGCGGAAAAACCCCGCGACCCCTGCAGCACCGCACCTCCACAAGCACGGACAGAAGCACGGCTGAAACGCGCGGCCGGAGAGGCAGCCGCGCGGACCGTTGCCGCGGACCGTTACCGCAGCCCAACGGCCGCTGCCGCCATTTGAAACGGCCTCCGCGGCACCGCCCAACTCTCGCGAGACGGCGCCGCGGACTACGCAGGCGCAGCACCCTGGCACACGCTGCAAAGAGCGCATGCGCGCGGTAACCGCGGGAATTGCGGTTTTATTGGCGGTTGGGGCGCGTGCGCGCGGTCACGTGACGCCGGCGGGCGCATTTTGTCGAGGCCGCCGCGCCCGCGCGGGCGGGTCTCGAGGGCGGGAGGGTCTGCGGCCGGGGTGGGGGAAAGAAGGGAGAAATTC
>JAVCKT010001724.1:0-17397 GCA_032273925.1 Rhynchotus rufescens
TAGGCAAGAAGCAACAGCCTATTTTCAGGGTTGGCAATTTTTACTTTATTTTTTTTACAACTCTCTTAAAGAAGTTACAGATATGAACCTTCAGCCCTATCTTACTGTAACATCTTTTCCAAGATGTTTTTATCTGATTTTATCTCTTCAGCTGCTAAGAAGTAGCTAACAGATTTGCCCCTTTCATTCTCGCTCTTTTTTTTTTTTTACATTTTGAACCAAATGTCTGTTTTTTAGAAATTATGGCTTTGCTAGCCTGGATGTTAGGTTTGAAGTAGAGCTGAAAGAGAAGCAAAAGTCTCATCCTGTAAAAATTCTCAAATTTTGTTTTTGTTTTTTGCGTTCTACTGGTAAGCCAGATCTCTCACACTAAGCAGAATATGTGAGTAATTCATATGCTGTGTTTGGGACAGGGAAATCCAGATTCAAATCCTTACTCTGCCTGATTCAGACCAAGAACTTGAGTGGCAGCTGCTACGCTCTTCAAGAAAGACTAGTCCTAGCTTTGATGCAAGTCAAGAAATGTTTTATAATTAACATGTCATTGGAATTGACATGGTTTTGATGAATGAGTGTCATTTAGTTAAACCAATGTAGTAATAATAATAATAATAATAATCATCATAATCATAATAATAATAATAATACGCCCTCAGTGTTAGTTTAGGTATCTCAGATACCCCTTGCAGGCTGTTTGCAGCCGGGCAGCGGAGCACACGCAGCTCTGCTCAGGAGAAGACGCACGGCTTTGATGCCTGTTCTGCAGAGCCCCACGTGAAGGGTCGGAGCTGTGCAGTGCTGAGCATCCCCCACCCACCCTGGCTAAAACTGTGGCTCTGACTCCAGAAGCAGCTGCATTTCAGCATGACCTGAATCCCTAGGTGAACTCAGTGCACCAGAGACTGGCTGCAAAATGGGGTATAATGCTGTTCTCTTGTGCACACATACATGAAAATAACATTAAGGTGAGTGTTGACAGCATAGGCTTAAATATGGATTATCCTGCCTCTTCTGAAACCAGTTAGCCAGGACTGTAAGATTTAGGAGGTTCTAGGCTACCAAATCTTAAGGGGACGTAGGGACCTAAGGGAGGCAGCAAAATGGAGCATGATCAGAATAGGCAATGTGAGACAGCCCGGCACATACACTGGCCTTTCTGGAAGAGAAGGATTACCTGAACAGAGAATGGGGCTTCAGGAGTTTAAAAAGATTTGGGCAAGCTGCCTTATCTCTAAGAATTTGGTTATATGCTGTATCTGTAAAACAGAAATAATATTTAATTTATGTCAAACTTTCCTTGTCTAATTAAGGGCATGTCTGTGTTTTAGTAAATGCCACTTGTGTAAACATACCTAAACCAGCTTTAAGTTGTCTAGCTGGTTTAAGGCAGCTCTGCAGTGGTATTAGCACAGGGTTTAGGTCAGGGCAACTGCCAGGGCATTTCCCCAACTGCTCAGCCACGTTTTTGCAGCCCACACTGAGATCTGTGCTGAAGGCAATATCTGTCATCAGCTGGTTTAAAACCTATTTTAGCTGTGTTATGGTGAGCCTGTGCAGCCTCCGAAGTGAGCGCGGTGTGTACAAAGGAGATTCCCTCTTCTTTGTCCTTGGCCTTAGTGGGGTCTTCGTGTCTTTTAAACTTTTAAGGTCATCCTATAATAAAAACAAAGTATTGTACAGCTTCTTTGGTAATTATATCTTACTCCCAGGCAAAAGAGCACTGTTAAGGAGCTATATTATGTAGCTCTTATTTGTCAGTTTGCATGTACAGATGATTTTGCAAACTGTTTTTTTTCCAGCCCTCATTTATATACTGTCTTCTTCCTAATTTTGTCTTGCTTAAAAAAAAAAAAGTTTTGCTGTAGTTTTGAATACTAAGTATCTTACAGTGCTTTTTAATTTTATCTGATTACAACATTGCTATTAAAGTACCAAGAAAAAATCATATTTTGAATGTACAGAAAAAGAAAATAGCGGCCGTGTCTAATTTGCTGGCACATTCACCCTTATTGCTTAAAGGGCAGCCTTGCTTGCTCCGGGAAAATGGCCAACCTCTCTCTCTGCCTCTCTTGAAAAGACTGACTTGCTATTACAGGTTCACCAGAACTGATGGGAGACAGGAAAAGAAAAAACCTCGCCTGTGGATATGCTGTTAGTCTTCCTGAAGCGGAGACAAAAGTAGTGTTCGGTGCAGATTGTGTGTTATTCCACACTTACGAAGCACCTGGAGATCCAGAGGCAGCTGTGCTGCAGAGGTGGCAAACGCTGCATATGCGGGACGGTGCCGGCGAGGACCGCTCGGTGCCGGCCCCGATGCGCTCCCGGTGCCGGTGCCGCTCGCCCCGTGCTGCCCTTCCGCCCGCCCGGCGCCTGCGCTGAGGTCCCCCGCATATTTGACCACATATTTTAGCCGCCTTGTGCTCCCACGAGAACCCCTGGCTGGGGCATGGTGATTGTACCGGCTGCATTCCGCCTTTAAGCTAATTAAAGCACATATTATCGCAATGGAAATAGCTCTTGGTATTTCAGTAGGTGCTGAAGTTGGGCTCTCAGCTGTCTGTCTTCCTACAGCTCCATGCCTCTTTTCTCATAGCTGGCTCCTGGCTAGTGAGGACTTGCCCTGTGCATTAACTATTAAGCAGGCATCAAAGCAAGGGCTTCCCCTGGGGACTGGCTGCAGTTTATTTGCTCAGCGTCTGCAGCCTCTTTTGCCGCAGGCACGGAGCGGAGCACCTCAGTCTTGAACTCCTGGGTTCTGGGAAATGAGCTTGCCTAAGGGAAGCCGCACTCAGCAAAGCTTTTGTTCAGGGTTGTTTTGGCTTAGACAGGGAAATATCTGTAATGTGGCTTGGCAAATGCTCGGCGCATGGCGCACGTCTATTCTCGGTGTTGTATGTGAGAGCTGAAGGCATGAGCTTGACTGAAACCCGCTTGGATTTTCTTCCAAAGCTGTCATTCTGCGGAGCCTTTCAATCTCAGCGCCTTGAGCTGGAGGAGGGTGGGAAAAGCGTGAAATATTTTGAAATAGAGCCCTAGAGGCAAAAGGCGATTTAAATGAATTTACATACAACTTATCAAAATGTAGCCTCTTAGATATCTCTATGTATGGAGTGTGTTAAAGCATACTCACATGCACGGAGTGAGAGAGTGGGTTTGCTTACAGTGTGCTGAGGGGAGAGAGGAGGAAATAACAAACAGCGCAGGCTTCAGAGCCAGCAGCTATAAAATGGTAGCTGGATTCCTTTAGAGGGGATCAGAAGAAAG
Organism: Rhynchotus rufescens; assembly: GCA_032273925.1. Lineage (NCBI taxonomy): Eukaryota > Metazoa > Chordata > Aves > Tinamiformes > Tinamidae > Rhynchotus > Rhynchotus rufescens. Next base: position 3,265 of record JAVCKT010001724.1, read on the forward strand.
ATTCAAACCATTTGAATAGCAGCGTTTTTGAATAGATTTTTCGGGGGGTAAAGGGATAAAAAATGAATTCCTATTCAGGAGGAGCTCGCTGAGTCTAGGGAATGGATTTTATCACATGGCTGCACGTGGGAGCGAGAGGCTGTTTAGCTGCCACGAGGGTCTTCCTCAGTCCTTTGTCCCTATCTCCATTTGGGAGGCATGCAAGAATACGCAGTGTCGTATCAGAAGCATGTTAAAAGCATATTTATGCTATGTGACTTCATGACTGCATACAGACACAAAGCTATTGACATTGTACAATACGTTTATAGAGAGAGCAATACAAAAATGCATGCATGTGCTTGTAAGCATTGCATTGCAAACTGGACTGTGCAAACAGATTACATTCATCTATGCAATTTGGTGTGTTGGCATAAAAATGTATTTTGATTCCTTTATATTTTTTAATGAAGATTTAATAAGGAACAAAGGCGATCATCAGTAAGTGTTTTATAGTGCTCCATGTGTGCATGTTTAAGTTGCAAAATCTATTGACAACCTTTGCAGATTTTATCTGCTGAAGTGCATTTTTTTCTGGGAAAGTAGAATTCTGAAGTTATACATATATGCAGTGCATGGTGCGGAGAAGAATATTTTCCCAGCTGGTGCCAGAATAATGGAACATTTCTGTTTCAGCTTGAAATCACTACTTTAAAAGCAGTAGCATGTGTTAGTGCCAGCAGCAACTCTTCTGTTCCTGTCCTACTTTGTTGCTCCAGCTGGAGTAGCTGGCTTCCATCTTTACGAGACAGGTGCTCGACTGCTTTCTAGATATTAGCTTCCCCTTCGTGAAAAGCACAGCATGGTGTCAGCATCGCTGGGTATCCCTAGATGTTCCTCTGCGCACCCATGCACCTGCACAATGAGACCCCACACACAAGTGTGCACATGTGGTGACTGGAAGGCCTCCAATGCAAGTCACTCATTCCCAGGTGTTTCTCCCAGCTGACCTACTAAAATTATCCACCAGCCTCTGCTTGAAGTCATTTTTTGAATAAGCAAGACAAACTTCTTGCCTTTCAGGAGCCATATAGGTATCAGACTCATCTGCCCCAATTTCACTTTCCAGTACAAAATTGCATTTTTAGTATTTATTCTCTCATTTAGTTTACAAGTGCCTTACGCAACTTTTTTCAGGAGAAAGTCATGTAAAACCTATTCTTAGTTTTCTCTTTCATACATTTTATTTATTCATCTGTTTTTTTCTACCTACAAATCTAAGATCAGGGTAACTGATCAAGTGCCTTATCTATTCCATGTAAGTAGTACAGTTGAGATTAAACTGCTTTCCTTTAATATTTGAATGTGTTAGAACGATTTACAGGTCTTATCTAGGCCACAAGAGTGTTTTCTTGAGTAACATGAATATTGGTATTATATAAATAAAATATATTATGCCGATTGATTGATAACAGCCAATTTTCCTTGGTCTGTACATTACATTTTATACATTAACATTCTATACATTCTATATATTAACATAATAGATGAAAAAAGTAAGATCAGATGTAGTACAATTTTGTAAGGTATCAACTTTGTAAAATTTTTTTTGTGCTTGTCACATTATAGAATTAGATTATTGGAAGTTAAGGGGAAGCAAACTTCCCAACTTCAAAATATTGAGTTTGTTGAACAACAAAAGTCTGATAAGAATAACATCTTTGATATTATTTTATAGAAATGTGTAATTTCCCTGTTGTAAGAAAGCTTTGAGAAAGAATAAACTTCTCTCAGGGTTTCTATATGGTCAGATATGTTTTATTATCCATGAAGGACAAATTGGGAAATACAAAGAATTAATGCAGCTTTCTTCAAACCTCAAAGTGGTGGAAGTAAGAAAGGAAGAACTAAATAATTGTTACTGAGGATATAATAATGATTTGACCTTACTCAACAGGGTTTTCTCAGTCAGTTCATATTCATATAATCCAGTGAAGTGCATTCAATGAAGTATGTATTTTAGATAAGAGGAATTAGGTAAGCAATTCATTTCTTCCTCTAAAGCTGCACCTGGCCCTTCTTGCGATATTTCTGTCCCTGTTCTCATGAAAGTAAGTTATTTTGGGTTGCTCCGTGTCTCACACTCTCTAGAATCTAATGTTATATTTCAGTAGCAATTTATTTTTAATGGTGAAAATAATAAAGGAAAAATAACTAGATAGAACCACTGTTACTTCAGGGCAATTTATAACTGAGTGCAAAGAAAGGAAAAGTACAGATCTTTTAACTGGAATTGTGAGATACTTTTTTTTTTTTTTCTGAATTTCTTTAACATATAGGCTCTCTAAACTAGGCTTTCTCTGAAGAGCTACATTAATTGCTGCTAAATTTAAAGAAAGGGCTTTCTGGCAACCTTCTTGCTTTGATTCTTCAAATAATAATAAAGAATCCCCTAATCACAGAACGATTAAGGTTGGAAGGGACCTTGGAGATCATCAAGGACAACCCCCTCCCCAGCCCCCCTGCACAAGCAGGGTCACCTGGAGCACAGGCCGGCATCCAGGTGGCACCTGAAGATCTCCAGAGAAGGAGACTCCACAGCATCCCTGGGCAACCTGTCCAGGACTTTGTCACCCTCACAGTCAAGAAGTTTTACCTCAAATTCGGGCAGAATTTCCTGTGCTTCCATTTGTGCCCACTGCCTCTTGTCCTATCACTAGGACAACGCTGATAAAAATCTGTCCCCTTCCTCTTGACCCTCTCCCTTAAGGTATTTATACACACTGAGATCACTTTCTGTTCTTTAGGTTGAACAGGCCCAGCTCTCTTAGCCCTACCTCACAGGGGAGATGCCCCAGGCCCCTCATCATCTTTGTAGCCCTACATGGGACTCTCTGCAGTAGCTCCAGGTCCCTCTTGCACTGGGGATCCCAGAACTGGGCGCCATACTCTAGATGTGGCCTCACCAGGGCTAGGTAGCCCTGATGACAGAAATGAGTGTGGGGATAACACGGACTCACAGAAAAACAAGAGGAAACAGAGGCCTCTGCCTTGTTGTTTAATGTGTGAGATGTTGCCTTTCTGCCCAGCACGGTGCCTCAGCAGCCAGTTGTGTGAATCTTGTAGCTGGTGTGTGAAAGCAGTATCGGTCAGCTGCACCAGTCTTTTGACTATTACTAGCTTCTCAACAATTATCAGGATTGCAATATGGAAGGAAAATGCCCTAAAAACCTCTGTGCAGATGGATGCTGTTGTGAATGAAAAGAGAAAGGAGTCACTTTGCAAAATCAGCCAAGCTGTGCTAAAAAAATCAGCTTTTGGATAGTTTATATTAGAGTATGTCTAAACACATTTTGGTCTTGCAGTGTAGACAGGACTGTGAATTGTGTCTTAACCCTGTCCCTGAATTATGTGATAGCCTTTATTTTTTGTTGGGCTGTAACATGATTTGGGAATGTGGCTTGACACCCTCTACACTGCAGAATAAACTGTGTTCCTGGCAGGGCTTAGCAATTATCATCCCATAAGTATCTTCTCCTTTCCCAATGTACATTCCTTTATTAATATTATTTATGCAGTTAATCAATGATTCCTTTCAATTTATTCATTTCAGTGAGTCACTTGCAACTAATCATATTATTTTTAATACTGTAATGACTTCTTAGAAATTTGCAGTAGTTCACAGGCATGGATAGGTTGTCCTAGTACTCTTCTATATTAGTCTGTTCCTGTGATTCCTACTGTAGTGAGTCAAATGAAGGCACAGGATGGTTAACTGCCTTTCAGAAAGTCTCTGGCAAATCCAGACATAGATCTGCCAATTGCTTTAGCTATTAGTTGTGTTACATCTTAAAGTCTGAATTCACAATGGACTAATAGAATGGAAGACTGGGTTAGAACTGGTGAGAATCCATTTATTCAAAGTGTATTTCAGCACCCTTGACCATGAATTTTCAGCTAGAGTAGTAAGAAGTTGGTTATTGTTGTTGTGAACAAAACCAGTGAGGTAAATAGAAATCAATGCTGAGATAAGAGAAGTGTTTCAGGACAACTTGTTGTAGCAAGAATAAAAGGTCTGGAAGATAAATGCGGTACTGAAGCATATAGTAGATGAATTGTAAGACACTCTAACGTATCTTTATAATCACACACATACAAAAAATCATCAGACAAAACAAGATCTGTTTGGCTGACAGAAAACAAATACTGCATGCAGCATGCACAGGACCATAAGCTATGTGCAAGTGGGATGAAATGAGATATAACTCAGGATAAGAAGGAACATCTATGAACACAAGTTCTCTCAACAGCAATGATTTAATTAATTATTTGCTAGTAGTTGAAATGATCTACGTTAAGAGTAAAACTTCAAAACTCTTGGAAGGTTTTAGGAGTTCATTTTGCAGAATCTTGAAAGGAATAGTCCCTTTGGAAATGCCAAGCATTCTCTTGTTAAGCATATCTTCTAAATGAGAGAAAGCAAGAAAAGGGAAAAAAGGTAGATGGAGAAGATGGGAAAGATAACAATAGATAGAAAAGAACATGGTAACATCAAGAGAAGAAATTACTGAAAGAGGAAGATGGAGAAGGATGGAGAATGTGTACAAATGTGTGGCAAAGATCATCCCTGAAACTTTAGTTTTGGCTATTTCAGTAGAAGAGAGCTAGTAAAATTCCAAGCAGTGAAAGTTCACTTCAACATTTGAGAGCAGATTAGTACAAGTGTTTGAAATTATGTCTTTGCAAGCCTCGGAATAAATTTAGCAGTGCTATAGAGAACTTGGTTAAAACTCGTTCAGTACTTCATAATAAGATGTTGAGGATACTAAATGATACTAAATGTAATGAAAATATATTAGACCATAAAATCACAATCAGCAAGAATGTAGCTAAAAGTAAGATCCAGAAATTTAGATTATCTTGTTCTGATCTTTGCCAATGGCAGCTACTAAGCTGGATGGCCTTTTGATCTGACCTGGATAAGAGCAGGCAGCATGACCTGGGGTAAGAGCAAGAGGAGAAGTAAAACAGTTTGGTATGCAGAAGAGTTCAGGTGTAAAAAATCATGGATAAAAGCAGTAAATGAGGTTCATCACTGAGCATCTAGGTTAAGATAGTGCATTGGGAAGAGCAAGAGCTATCTGATATCAGATACAAAACTGGATATTAAAAAGATAGTATCTTTTTATGATGCTGTATGAGCTGCTAAACACTAAAGATGAGTGGCAAACTGCTATAGTAACACAGCAATATTTCCTTTAAGCAAACGATCAGTTCAGGTGTTGGCTTTTCCTTGAAAAAGCTGGCCATCAACAGCTGACATTGGAATAGGGTCAAGATGAAAACAGCCACCCTATCCTGAGTGTGTTCTCAGGAAGAAAAATAACAGATGGGTGTCATGCTGCCAGAAGGGAACTCCGTGTTGACTTGGAGTTTCTGTTTCTCTCCTGGAAAGGCAATACTGCAAATGCTCTATTAAAGCAAAGGCTTTAGAGGAAGCAAGGGAAATGCATCAATTCACCTTCTTGATTTAGTTCCCATTTCTTGCAGTATTTTAGCAGAAAGAACATTTTCTTTTTGTCTGAAGCAGAATGTAGGTGCAGAACAAGAACAGTCTGGAGTTCGTAGGGGGCTGTTATGAGACTGAATAGCATGTCTGCATCAACCCAGATGTGCTGGAGTGACCCTTCAGCAAGCCTTGCTACTAGTATTCACCAGAATGGTTGGCATCTGTAAAGGAAAAAGTATGTAAATTTAAAAGAGCAGGGGTTTCCAAGGTGCTGAAGAGTGAGGAGAGTAGGAGGCAGAGGAGCTACCTTAAGTTTTCTCCAAGCACACAGGCTAAAAATGTTTAAATGTCTTGTTCATTAGAATTGCACAGCTAAGTTCATGGCAAGAACCAGAGGGGCTTTCAAGAAGGTTCTGAGTGGGCGTAGAAAATGAAAATATGGTAAGACCACAGTCTTCAAGTTCATACAGTGAATAAATTCAGTAATGTCATGGGGTCTGAAGTCATGATATTGATTTTTTTTTAACAGGGAAAACCACAGTGCCCCTCATGCTGCTGGGTGTCATGTGAAGCCTTCACTTTCCTTTTTCTTTTGCAATGTGGTTGGGTCCATGACTGCCAACAATTTGCCATGTGACCTTCAGCCAGCCACTAGACTTCTCTGTGCCTGCTCCCCTTACCAACCTTTGTCACTTGTTTATTTAGATTTTAATCGCATCTGCACTGACACACCTATACACCCTCATAGGCTACAGAAATCAATGCGCTACTTAAGATTAAACAGAAACACAAGTCTGCAGGATTAAGGTGCATGCAGTCTTTGGGGACAGTTGCTATATTTAAGCATATATACCTGTAACACCTAGAACAGGACCAGCCAAGTCATCTGAGTCCCTCAAGGTTATTTAACAATTTATTAGTCATGAAAAATAAATTAGGAAAACGCTACTGATTTAATTGGCTGTTAGGATTTATGGGCCCTAGACACTTGGTCAAAACAGAGCCCCAGTGGTTAATGGGGAGGTTACCATCCCACGTGAAGGGAAGCCAAGCACCTCTCTCACATGCCAGCCGCTAGGATAAGCCGCAGAGCTCAGCATATTTTATTCTGTTTTTCAAACCTGTTCTTCCCAAAGACAGCGGTGCTTTCGTGCTAGAGCATCTCGGAAGCCAAGCCCCTTCTGCTGGTGCCTGGGTTGGGGCCAGGAAAGCGTTTCAGCGCTAGGGATGACCCGTTTGTTTTCGAGAGCCTCTAAAACGCACCAGTTTCAGGCTGCTTTCCCCTCAACTCAGCAGAAAATGTTAGTGCGACCGATGCCTGGCAGAACAATGGGTGACAAACTGCCTTGTCATTTCAATCAAAGCCACCCACACTTGTCATTTGATTTATCCAGGGTTAAACCGTTTATTACACGCCGGCTTGGGCTGCCCGGGGTGGCTGTTTTTCTTAATCTCTTGTCATAACTGTTGTAGGTCGGAGGCGGGAATGAAAGCACCTGCTGGCTCGAGTGACAGCTTTATTCTAGGAGCTGAGGAAAAAGAAATGGGGACATGAATTACTGGCTTTACAGCTCAGTGGGATTGTGCATTTTGTAGAAATATGTGTTTGTTTAAAAGAAATTATGCAGCAGTTTTCATCTCTTCCTACTTCTTATAGGTCTTTCTTCTTGTTTTGGTTTTTTTTTTCTTGTTCCTTTTGTTTACATCTTCTACATGAAGCTGCCTTGGTTTTGTTAAGAAACTTTGATGTTTTAATTGGAATGTATTCAACAAAACTCACTACCAATTCTTGTTCCAATTTTTTTTAGAGATGCAAATATATGAGAAGACAATACATGACCCATCTCACATTGTAACAGCACGCCTCCAAATGCTTTTGGTTCTTACTTTGTCAAGTTCCTTTTCTGTAAACTAACTGCCTCTTGATTGTACTTTTTTGTTTGTTTGTTTGTTTCTATCCTGCGAGGGTCATACTCTTCAATGACTTAGCTGTTGGATAGAGGGACCCTTGGTTTGAGCCTGATATGACGTTGCAGGGTGACCTTAGGCAAGTTGCTTTGCCTCCTGCTCATTCTACAGCTAAGTGAAAATAAAGAAAAAAAAAAAAAAGAAAGAAAAGCTTAAGTACAGTGATACTTGAAGATTAAAAATAGCTATATTAATGCCTCCATCCATTCACACAATTTGCTTGCACGATATAGTTTAAGATTTTCCTAAACAAGCCACTCTCAAAAGCTGAGTGTGTATATAAAGCCAAGAGCATTCTATGTATGTGATGTTCTGTGTCCAAACATCTGTTCTTAGACTCTATTACAAAGAATACCAGCTGGATGCAGTTTTGGGCTGACCCACTATGACAAAACTTTACATAAAAGACCAAGAAAACATTAGCCATGTCCATATCAGACTATTTCAGAGAAAGAATGAAACATCTCTCTTCATAAATGTAATATACGTCACCTTTAGTGCCCATGCATCACAGAATGTAGTGCAGACCAAAAATGAAGGAATCAGATAACAGCGTTAATCAGGGATTTGAAGTAGAAAGCACAGCTATACAAATAGCACAACTGTGGATCCTGAGCAGCTGAAGCAAAAAAAGGAGTAATTGGATTTTTTCCAGTCACTGAAAATAAAATGACAGTGTTGGAATTATTTTGAATAAGTACTCTACAGTAGACTTTTCTGATCAGGAAATTGAGATGAAACATTAGACCTTTGATTGAATTGTCACAGTATGTTCATGAGCAAGAGCTTAGTATAATACTAAGCATGTGTTACTTATAACAAATCACTTAAATTCTCACAAAACTGCTATTATTCATTGCTGTTGGATAACTTTTAAAGATTCAAATGTCTTAAGCAACCACATTACCCAGTCTTTAAAAGAGTATACTCTTTTACGGAATGTTTCGTATTTTCTCCTAGTTTGACCAACAACCCCATATAATCAAAGGAGCGTTTAAGGTGTGATATCTTAGCCTGCGACACGCTAAAAATAAGTGTATTCTAGTATTGTAGAAGTTTTCCCAAAAGGATGTATGAGCTGCTGTACATTTGATGGCCTGCGAAAGCCTCTGTGGAAGAACTGAGTAACTCCAAAAACTTTTTAGTTTTCTCTTTCCTTCTTTTGCTATCCTCTTCCCCCTTCAATACAGTGGTATCATTGGCACTGATATGTGCCTTATATAGTAGTCTTTGAAGTATAAAGTCATAAATTGTACAGACTGATGCGAGTGAAAATAATTTCATAGTATGAAAGATATTTCTCCAAGTCTGAGTTGGATGTGAGTTTTCAGAGGTCCATGTCAGAACCTCCCGTCAATGTGTCTAAGTCACATTAAGAGTAAATACATGAGGGAACAAAATTGAGTTTTGCAGTTGTTCCCTTGTCCTGTTAGAAAGAAACAGGAAGCATAAAACATGCTGTGTTAGAGGAAGTAGGGATAGTTGTGAGATTGAATGGACATGACCAGACAAATATTAAATTATTTATAAGGTAGTAGCAAATTAATCTTTTGGCTTGCTGGTGAAAAAGGCATGGACTTGGAATTCCCCTTGAGATCAGTAAGAGTGGTGGGACTCTGTTTATGGCTCAGCCACAGGCCTTCTGTGGTTAGGTGGGATGATTTGGTCACTCCTGTATCATTTTGAGTTTGAGTGTAGTTTATTATCAGATGACATAAAATTGAACAGTTTTCCTGTAAGGTGTATCTCAAGGTGGGGGCAAAGGGGAGGGTGAAAAGAAGGGGAGGAGGGAATGAGGCAAATACTCTGTAAGAGGTTGAACTGCTTGGAGAGGCAGCCAAGATGGGAACAAAAAGGAAAGCATCAGTAGTGGATCAGAGGATAAGCAGCAAAGCACGAGATTAAGGGGGAGAACTGGCCCAGTAACTCACCTTTATATCATCTTCTTCATGTCAAAAATGATCCTGGGAAGCCAAGCTGTGATTCAGAGAAAAGATACAATTCAAGCACTGCTTTGATCGTGACCTCCATGGCAATGGTAGAAAAGCCATTCCCAAACTTTTGCTTACAGAGTTACAAAATCCAAAAAAAATATGGAGTCATCAAGTAAAGACTGTTCTGGATCAATCTCACACAGCTTTAAGCTGTGGGAAGGGTATCTCTCATTTCAGGTAGCTACATAGGTTTGCATAAACACCTGTTGTTGTCCATTGGAATTGTCCATACCAGACCTCATTTTCCTCCTTTACAACACTTTCTTTCCTCAAATATTTCTGTTTCTTATGCATTAGTCAACTGCCATTATTTTTTAACTCCTTTATCAACTGGTAAAGCTAAAATTGGGTCTTGAACCACTGTAGGGTTGGTTCTCCATATGACAGAAAAATACTGAACAGGTTGCTAATACTTCAGCAATAGGAAGAAAACTGATCAGACAGTTACAGATCTGTTGATCTTTTGTTTGAGTGGACTAAACCATTTTAGGGTCAATTCTACGGGAAATAATAAAGAGGAACATGTAAGGTAAAATGCAAAGCCATTTTACTAAAGATTGATTACAACAGAATAACCAAACCAATTAGTTGGTAATTGGTTATTGCTTATCTTCATATAGAAATGTATGGCAGATTTATCTAGATTTATCTAGATCTGTTTTAAGATGTGTTCATCAGGCACATTAGCAGAGGGGAGAGATCAGTGTGTTGCTTGTGTGCGCTATCATCCAAACTATCAGGGAGTGAAGCCTCGTAAAGGTAAATGAGATTCTAGGATATATGAAAAGCTGCATATGTCATGTACTGGAATAGTATTTACACTGCTGCATAAAACACTGGTAAGACCAAATGTTGGAATTTGTTTTAATCACTCAGATACAGAAAGAAATAATTCAGGGGGAGCAGGTATGGGAAATAGCTACTAGATGGATGAGGAGAAAGGAGATCCAATTGTGCAGAAAGAAACTAAAATGCACTGGGGTTTTTTTGGCCTCTAATGAAAGGCTTCTCTTCCTAATGCAATAAACGTGTTCACAAATACAGAAGAGAGAAGTGAGGGTGTTTCCAAGCACCTTTATTTTCCTGGTAACACTGACATTTTAAAGCTTTTTACCTCTGTTCAAATCCTGTGCCACCCCTTGCCTGCAGGCAGCATGAGCACCCGTGCGACCAAGACCCTGCAGCAACTGAAGGGCAAGGCCAGCAATGGACAACTTGTGGAGTCAGAGGGAGCAGAACAGTAACTTACTAAGATGACATTGCCATGCAATAGAAAATATGAGGAACTGCGCTTTTAATTTAAGCTGAAGAAAAATGTTGGAGCAAACCAAGTGAGTGTAAAAGGTGTATTTTTTTTTTTTTCATTGAGAATGGAAATCAGAAGCCCTTTCCTATTGCTCAGAGTGCTCAAGCGCTGGGACAGCCTTCCAGTAGGATATTTGGGAGTAAACTGTGTAACCGTGCTCTAAACAGTCTCAAAAATGGCACGGTGTTTGTGCAGCTTGGGGATAGGACGAGAGGAAGTTACTTTTGACTCACATTTGTGGTAACTCATCCAAACAGCCCCATTTTTGTGTCCTACTCAGCGTTTCCCCTAATGATTATGACTGGCCACATGAAGTATTCATTTACTTTTAATGTGTTTTAATATACACAGAAAAGAACTCTTTAATGGTACCAAGCAAGCATGGATGCAGGAAACACTGAAGTATCATTAACACATATAGTGTGGATCCTAGTCCTTGAGCATGTCTTTGACTTCAGAGGGAGTGGGACTAGACCCCTGGTAAAAAGACACCTGCATGAACTTTCTGCTGTTTCTTTTTGGTGGTAGAAGAGTAATAAATTTGCTGAAAAACCCATCTCTTGGAAAGAAAGTGATAGATGAAAGGTGGTTGTCTCAGCTTTGTGTCCATGAGGCTGGTATTAACCCCAACCTTGGTGTGTGCATAACTAAACTATGAGACTAAATTCAGTCTTAGAGAAAAATATGTAGCAAAGCCTGTTTGCTGTGGTACTGTCAATATGTGATATTTTTATCCAGTATACTGTAATTTGAGGGGGTTTTGTTTTGGTTTTGTTGGTGTGAGGAAGTTTCCTCGCTGTCTACATAGCTTTACGAGTTGCTGGATACTTGGCCATGGTCACTCGTGTCGTCAGCTCTTGCCCTCATTGCACCCTGTGGTTTTGATCTGAAACTTGCCAATGTGCTGATGAGGTGAAAAGCTTTTTTGCAGGGTATATGGGCAAACAGGTTACCTTTAAGGTTTACGTGGCAGAAAATCTCAGTGACAAGAGCTGTTCAGTAAATGTCTTCACCCAGTTGTGACTCTGAGGCCAAGCTTGGCAATGGAATATATGCAGCTGCAAACAGAAAACACCCCACTTCTTACAGTCAGAAAGATGATGACTTCTGTGAACTGGGTGTCAGCAAGTCACAAACAAGTCACAGAAAACAGAGTTTTGACCTTTTCGGAGAAGCAGTCAGGCCAAGTCTGTGGACTGCTAGGCCTCTGTCACATGTATTTTTCATTAAAGGCCAGTGGTATGGTTCAGTGCCATATAGATGAAGGTGGTCTGTCCCTCGAGGCAGATAGATAATTATTAACTAAATCAGAGAAGCTTGAGTAAAAGGATTTTCTTTGCCATCCTGTAATTGACTTTTTCCACATGAAGCTGTGAAGACGAAGCTTAAAATTGTATCAAGCTATCAAGTTTCATGTATAATTGCAGCGAATTAAATTGATAAGCGTTGATCTTTTAGTATCAGTATATGGAAGATAATCTTACCGAATTATACAAAAAAGAAAAACAGAGAAAGAATCCAAATTATTGAGACTTAGTGCTTTGCTCTGAAGTTAATTGGCAGTCTGCTGTCTGGTCTTGCTTATTTCTTAAAAAAGGTTTCATATAACACAACTAGGTGAGGCTTTGATTTAAAAAAAAAAAAGTGCTGTTTGATAGCTATCTTTTAAAAGATGACTTTATGAGTATTAAAATAAAATATTATATGAGAGCATTCATGGTTTTATGTCTAACGTGAGCAGGCAATTTTTTGCCACTTTTTTTTAGTGCCATAAGTTCTTGTCTCTTTAACAATGAAAATCTGTTTTTGCTTATTGTACATTAATGCATGTAGCTTGAACTTTTTAATATGCATATTCTGTCAACAATGTTAGGCACCAAAGAGTGGAATTTTCCATAACTAAAGTAACTTAGGAGCACACGTTCAATTTACTTTAAACTTCAAGTCCTCAGCTATTTATTCATTTTTTTGGACTGAATTATCAGGTTTATTGCAAGGTTGAAAAAAATATTCAATAGAACTCACAAGTTTCAGTTAGAATATGAGCTTGCTACTTCAAGGAGATCATAACCTGGTTTCCAGGTACTTACTTCTCTTTTAGAATAATTATCATGTAAAGAAAGAAATTTTAAAAGTTCATATTTTGGCAATGAAAAATGCTTTAGTGGTTAAGTGATATAAATGCCAAGTACAACCTAATCATTGCTAACAATTGAAAACTGTAAGATCATGAGAAATTGGAGGAATAATGCATAATCTTTTTTTAAAAAAAAGATTATTTTAGGGTGCTCTTTGCCTGCTTTTCTGTTAAAAGTTTAGTCCTTTCTTCATTACAGACTTCAACAAGTGTACTTCATGTAGCTTTTGTGTGTTATCTTCTTGTTTTCCTGTGTCTTATAGCTACTTTTTTCACATCTAAAGGTCTGTTACTGCTCGAGGCCCCTTTCTGTGTGACACTACTGCAGTATTTGTACTGCAGAGCAGTAGTACAGTCCTAGGAGCTGGAATAGGAATCCTAGGAATACTGTGTATAATAAGCCCATGGTGAGGAAGAACAACAGCTTATTTTATAGCCCTTTTCTCCATATAGTTGAGCTACTCAATACAGCTCGCTGAAAAACACTACCCAGGCTCTCCAGTGGCCCAAGATACAATATATGGAGCTCATTTGTGAACCTGTTCAATGTTAACCTGCTGCAGGGTTGGTCTCTGGTAACGGGGACAGGCTTCAGCGGGGCTTCCCGGCCTGGAGGCCGGGCTCGTCCACCGGCAGGAGCAGCTGCCAGCAGTGACGGCACAGGGCAGAAAATGCTGTGCAGATGAAATACTTTAATTTTCCACTGCTGCGTTGCTTCGGTCTATTCCCTTAAATACAGTAAGCAAATTACAAATGAATCTGCAGTACCCTCCCTACTCAAACTGAAAATACGGTGTTGTCTGGGGTTTCTCATTAGGTCATTTAAAAGCTGCTTATGCTTCTTTTCCATACGTGCTCTTTCAGAAGCCTTCTGCTTGTTAACCAGCTTCTCGTGGCCCTTCCCAAAGGGGCTCTTCCCAAAGGCCCTCCCTCTTCTCCCAGACCCTGCAGTAAGGCAAGGCAGGAGAGACAGAGCAGCAGGGCGGGCGGTGGGGACGGAGGAGGTGGCCTGGCGCGAGCGGCAGCGCAGAGCAGGGCGCCCTGCACAAGGAGGCCCTTGGGAGCGGGAAGCCCTGTCCCGGGAGCCATTTCCAAGGCTCTCATGAAGGCTCTCAAAGCCTTCATTCCTGACCCTTTCTTTGCTTTTTTGTGTACACATCTGCATGCTGTGCAAAGGTCACTGTTGTTATGTGAGGTGTGATGTTTTGGTGCTCAGCGTCCATGCTCTTTTCTGTTGCCC
>JAVCKT010001726.1:0-21689 GCA_032273925.1 Rhynchotus rufescens
ATAGAATCATTTAACAAAACTTGAAATTGTCACAAACAAGATATAGAATTACCTGTTCTTTAGCCAAATAGTCTGCCAGGGTATTTAACAGCTTGTAGTATACCTCAAACCACGGTAAGTAACTAAAATAGGAGGGGAAAAAAGATTTTATTAAAAACATTCACGTCCATTTTCTAGTACATCTATTTATCTTTTTAACATCTAACTTGCACATTTTTGTACGATTTCTATATATTTTATTTCTGCTTAGAAGTAAAATGCATATCTTTTTTGCCAACAAGTTTAAATTTCATAGTACAGCCCTGACACACAGTAGCAAGGCTACATTTCCTGTATTGCAGCTATTAAACTATATATTTTGAAAGTGTCTGGTTCAGCTTTATTTATCAAAAATCTGACATCTCAGTACTTGAAATGCCACAGACGAGCCATTCTGCTTCATGCAGTAAGATGGCCACCTATATAAATTCCAAGTTAGTGTAGATTAGCTCATATTTTTACATGTCTTTATTCTAAATCCAAAAACGATTGCTTTGAACATTGCCAAAAAAGCTTTAAATCACATTCTCTCATGGCCATAAGTTTCAATACTTATTAAATTATCTGTCATTCTGAAGTTCCACATTCTGTTGCACCTGAGTGGATTGCCAAAACTGCCACTTCCCTGAAGGACAAAACCATTCTACTTGGGCAGGGCCATTTCCCCATATTTAACAAGTGACACACTGCTTTACAATACGGTATGTCACTTTATATGTATGACTATTGGTCTCTCCATAAAGTATTTCAAAGATGAAATTCTAAAAATGCATTCTTGTAAATAGCTCATTAATACATGAATACTTAACATACTTTTAGTGCAAGTCTGCAGCCTTCTCAGCGAGTTGCACAGGGCCCAAAACAAGTATGAGATAATCAAGGAGGATATAGAAAGGAATTCAAATCTACTGCTACCAATTCCATTTTTGCCATCTGCTTACGAACAGCTGCCTGAAACCACAGTGAGAGAGGACCCACTCCAGCACTGCCCACAATCACTGTTCCAGCATATAAACCTAGGTCATAAACCTGGTTAAGTAGTAGCAGCAGAAATAATTTATTTCTTATTTACAAATTCTGCACCTTCTCTGTCTTTTCAGAGAAAGGCTGCTTGGTACAGGCACCAAGCCTGCTTTTGTCCAGTGACTAAAGCGGAGGCTTAGGCTTTTTCAGTAAAACCTCTCTTCTCCGCAAGTTGCTGGCAAGGCCTCAGAAACAGATTCCAGCTCTTCGGGCAAAGGAGGAGATCAGAATAAAACTGGTTTGGGAACACGCAGCTTATATCAGTCTTAGATCGCTATCGTTATAAACGCTGCATGGTTACTGAAAACAATAAATAAAAACATAAATAAATTTATTGTCACAAAACACAGTGACACTGAGGTAAAAACTTCTTTTATAGCCACTGTATTAACAGCTCTATACCATATGTTGGCCTATGCTGCCCTGGCTATCACTCAAAATTAAATCCATCTCTTAATGCTCACAGACATTTCCAAGATTGGCACTGGTAGCTAAGGTGGGGCATTCATTTCTTTGCTCTTCAATGTCCTTTTACATAAGCATAACAGTTACTTACTACACCTGCGTATGGCCACTAACCACTTATAGCCCCGACTGCTGCCTGTCCTTGTGAAACACTCGCTGTTACAGCACCAAACTCGCTCCTCTTTGAGCTTTACTTCATCCCAAATTTCTGTTCTATTGAGTTCTACACGGAGCTGAAATGCAGTACTGATAGGAAAAAAAGTAGTTGCCCTGCACAGATTTCAGAGCACTTGAAAATGCTGGAGTTATTGAACAGCTTCATCAGCCCAGGGCTCCGAGAGCGCCACACACTGCTCAAAGCTTTCTGTTCAAGCCACGATACACTGCATAAGTTACAAAATACCTTATCACACTGGACACTTCTTGTTTGTATTTTCTAAGAACTGTCCAGTGTTGTGAAACATCTCAGCAGTAACAGGGCCTATTACTCTAGCGTATTACGTACGCTGTAGACTGCTAAAACCTGATCATTCTTTTTTCATTATAATGAGCATTGTAAGGAGCATGCTATAAAAATAAATGCTGTTTCAATCAAATATTCACTTTTTTTTAAGCCTATGAGGTTAGCTCACCTATTACTGTGAAAAGAAAAGATAAACAATTTTTATATACATGAAAACAACAAACTCATTATTTGAAATAAATGAAGCTTAGTACAAAGCCACTGTATATTTCTCTTCTGTAGAGGCATGTTTACCAGAGTACTCATACAAAAATCTAGTTCAGAAGTGCCATAGTTTCCTTCTAGGCTGAAAGACTGTGAAAAGAACAGCTATAAGGCTTTAAAAAACTATAACCACAAATACTAGGTTAAAATAATTTCAAGCATGCCACGTAAATTTGCAAGATTAAGGGAAAAAACAAAAAAACAAAAAACAAAAAACCCACAAGCCCTCCACAGGAGAAGGCAGGAGATTTTATGGCAGGAGATTAAAGGACTCTAAAATCTGTGGGTGTTTTTCTACTCATATTCTCTCTAGTTCTTCAGCACAGCTTAAGCGCAAAACTTCTCGCCAATAGCTCAATAGTTTTAATTCTACTATCGTGTTCTTCAAGATAGCACGAGGACCTTTTGAGAGAAAAAAACCTCTCCTTGTGTTTCTCTACTAGGAATTTTCTATGTGCTTTTTTTTTTTTTAATTATAAAAAAGTATTATTAGTTGGTTGTTCATCTAAGCATTTAAGAGCTCGCACACGTGTACCTCCCCATTCAAAGGCAAACCTTTCTATAAATGCAGGTTATGCTCATAAGAAGGAGAGCCCTCAGCTGGTGTTTTATCGAGAGCAGAGATAAACCTTTTTAATCTGAAACTTTCTCACGGCTGTCAAGCAACATTCTTCTCTTCCTATATCCTATATATATATATATATATATATTCCTATATCCTATATATATAGATGGGATCTATATTTTGCAAGTACTTATGTTAATAATCCTATTAACTTATGAAGAACTATTCACATAAATAGTTATTCAAAGCTGAGCATCCCCCTGATTTAGGCCGTAAGTCTTTATCCAATATAATGTATTGGATAAAATACCGTATGTAGCAGGTTTTTTGACAGTCAGGTCTGTGCATGGCTAGACAACAGAAGCATTATGGCTAACAGGAACTAATCCAGCTCCTCCTATTGACAAATCTTGCAAAAATTATTTAATCTTTATTTAGCACAGTAGAACAAGGTGGGGTACAGGAAAGATAAGCACACGGACATCAGCATCCATCAGCATCTGGTAAGCAGCAATTTTTTTCAAGTATGTCAGTACAGAAATGCACCATTTGCAAAAATGATCTTAAAATGGCTGCACTTAATAGAGGAATAATGTAATATATTATTGCTAACTTAAAACTGTCACACTAGCGTATATTTCAATAATAAATAAAAATCAAAATTATAGCCCAAGACTTCATACATCACCAATGCACCATACATGCACTCACAAAATTATTTATGATCAGTGCATTTTACAATTAATTAGCTGTTCTATAAAAAAGTCAAAAGGTCCAACTATCAACAAAGCTCCTTTGCAGTAGACACTGTAAAAACATTCAGAAAAAGTTTTAATTTTCAATTTTTCATGTATTTAGAAACCTAAACTTTAAATTAAATTATTTAGGTTCTTCAATTATTGGTACCACCAATATTGGTCTTGCATTTTGTGGTTGTTATTGTTTTAATTACACACACTGCCTTCACATTTGGCATGCTATAATCAGTAACCTTTTGAGAAACACACACACAAAAAAAAAACCATTATTTCTATATTTAGCACAAAACATTTTTCCCACAATAAAGACAAAAGGAAGCATCAAAATGTAAGCAATATGTTTTTAAAAGATATAGATCCCTCTGTTTTAGAATACAGTGGTCTTTATTTAAGAATGCAGCCACCGTGTGCCTTGTAAATAAGAGCACACGACACTTGATGCTTAATTAAAAACGTCCTTTCTTTTCCACATTTTCTTTTAATCCGAGCGCGCTCAGACGTTCATTCCAAGCCCTGCACAACCCCTGGCGCAGTGAGTAGACTTCCACCTCACTGCTGCTTCTACTAGAGCTCTGATAAAAGTTTTACATTCCCGAGTCAAAGGTTAAATAAAGGAAAGGAAATGTTTTCTGTCAAATAGTCAGGTAACCACTAACAGTCCTGAACTATCAGCAGGAACCTAACTTGGAGTAATCAAATAAAACTAAGGAAACTGCCTTTCCGTAGGTAAATGTCTAATGTCTAGGGGCTACTTTTCTGTCTGGAAAATTGACACAAAATGTGTAAAATTGAAACATTCTGCTTCTAAGGGATTTGCCTAGAGGAAGAGCGAGAAAGCTTCAAGCATGGGCTGAACTACAGAACTACAAAGGCTTACCACATAAAACTGTCTTCCTTATTACAGCATTTCATTTAGAAGCTTAGGTGACAATTTTACAGTCATAAAATTAATGAAATCTAAGACCAGAAGTTTTAATGATGCATTTTGCATTTCTCTGTGTGCATAAGGTAAATCACAAATTCCATCAACAATTTCAAAGTTTAAACAATAGGAAAAAAAAAATCAAATGGTTTGAACTTTGTATTAAAACTATTTAGGCAACTCAAGAACAATTTAATGCAGACCCAGGAAGTATTATTCCTACTGCAAATATCAGCAAAGTTAAATTGCTTCTTTAAGAACAACGTAAAAATAAAACCAGAATAGAAGTAGAGTGCATGAGCACAGCAGAGCATATTTCTATCTTCTGTTCTAGCCCCTCTTGTTCCTATAAGGCCACAGGAGCTCCATGGCTTGTGGAGAGGTGGCAGCAGGGTTTGCACGGGGAGCCTCACAGAGCAGCTGTGTCCTTGTCAAGCAGCTTCCAAAGGAATTGCACAGAACTACACCAAGATAATCCAATATTTATTTCCTTGTACTTACTACATGGATGATTTTGTACTCATTTGCAACGTGCATTGAATTTGGCAACTGCAGTCAGGTCCTGCGTGTTCTTGTAATACATATACACATACCACAATTAGGTTCTTAAATTGAAAAAGCATGAGATAGTTACATTTTTATGTAACTATTTTTATTTTTATTTCATTATATTGACAGTTCACAGAGTGTTTGAATAAGGTATTCTGACCAGGGAGAGAATTCAGCTCATGTGTGTGTTTGTTAAACAAATAAATAAATAAATACAAATTTTCTATGTGCAAGCAGAGCATGCTTTCTGCTTTAAATTCTCTGGTTTAAAGCACGACCTTGTGGCTGCAAATTGAAAGATGGTTTCCTTCAATTAGTGCTTCAGATAAAGAAGAAATTATGGAGAAAAGACCCATAAATGACAAGACTTAATCTTAGAAGCAGCTTCGGGTTGCCATGTAAAACCTGAGGACAAGCAGCCTTGTCTTGTTTTCAGCTGAGGCCCTAACTCACCGCTCTCCTTCCTCCAATCCTTTTACTTCAGCAGGCTCAGCACGGGCTAACACATGGCCTGGCACCAACCATAAAAGACATTCAGGTATAGAAAAAAAATGTCTCAACCCAATCCGCACCTTGCAGCCTACCAAAATGTCTAAATTAACTTCTCTTACTTACATTTTAGCTGTTTACTATCATTTCATATTGTTAATTCATCATCTTGGCCTTTGTTAAAGTCTCAGGCAGAGATCTAAAGCTATTCCTACTGTTTGTGAAGATAGTCATGTATGCAAAAAAGGAGATGTGCAGATGTGGACAATGGTTTATTCAGGTGTGGTGCTTATGTATGCCTGTTTGAGCACTCTTATTCAATAATCAGCATGTTTATTGCCTACTTATTCCTGTAGAAGCACATAACTTTATATGTTTACATATATGCATCATTATGTGCACATACACACAGAAAATATATAAACTAAGAATATAAACTAAGGCTATTTTGAAATATGGGACAAGAACATGTGTGCATGTGTAACATGCATGCAGGTAAGTGCATACAATCTTCTTAAGAAGATGGCATTCCTTCCTTAAGATTTCCTTGATATTGGTTAATTTAAGGTAAGCCAATAAGCTTCAAGGAAAGACAGAAGAAATGCCAACAATCTTTTTTAATTTCCTAACGCCTGTAGGATTCAGAGAACCTGAATTTGATCCTAAGAAACATCAACTGGAAATACGGGTAAATTCTTTCTTTTAGAACTAAACACAGTCTCAGATGAGTTCCTAATGAAGCTCCTAATGAAAATGAAATCTCTGATTTATACATTATATATTTCAACATTAAGAATTTAATAAAATTAAATTTAGAAGGTATTGTCTTCATATTGTGTTTGTATAAAAGAAATGGTGGAACAATATTTATTACCTTTAAGTGACTCTATAATAAATCATAGCTTATGAAATGTTAACTCCTTCTGATTTGTAAAAAGATCACACAATTCTGTATTCCCAGACCTCACCCTCCAGTACTTCCTCAAACATAAAAATCAGACAGAAACGGGCAAACCATCGAGAGGTAAATTCTATAAATTCTATAAAGCTATGCACTCAACTTTGTGCTGTAAATTTGAAATTGTCACAATAAAAGCAATAAAGGCAGTGTTTTAATTATGGTTCTCTGAAAAATTATGGCTTGCCACTTTTCATTTTCCTAGTTATTTCTGCCAAGTAACAGACCATCGGTTAAGTTTTAGCTGATGCATATTTCTGTGGAAATGTTAAAAGAAATATCCCAATTCCCAATTTACACGAGCTGAGAATTTGCTTCCTTTGCTTTGCAGCATCTCGTACAGTATTTAAACGTGACTACTGGCATGTGTGTTAACTGGTTACTAGAGCACTGGATGTAGGCCAGGCTATGAATGAGTGTTAGGAGTAGAAGCAAAAAAAGTATTTCTAATTCAAGGAGCAAAGAAAAGGTTAGCTCAGATAATAAATGAGGACCATACGTTATCTCCTGGACTAAACAAGATACAGAAACAAGATTTGTTGCTAAATAGGAAGTTCTTGTTTTCTCAGTAGGTCTTACAGGTTGCTCATATTGCCCCTCTCGAGTGGCAGGTTTTTTATTTGTACAGGTTTTTTATTTGTACAGTAAAGTAATGATTTACAACAGCTAAACAACTGTTTTTGTTTTGCTATTATCAAAATTATTATTTTGCAAGAGAATAAAAAGGAAAACATCGATTCCTTCATGTCTGGTGTCTCTTCCACAACAGAGCAGCGTGTTGTATCTTGAGAACAACCGAGCTCTGGAGCTGCTCACAGCACATAATGGAAAAAAGACACCCTAAAAGTGTGTTTTCCAGGAAAGGGTAGAATACACAGCCTTTTTAGAATAGCACCAGCACAAGAGAGTGCTTTCTGTACCCACTGCAGAATAGTGCTAGAACACTGTTAGCCTGACTTTGAGATACACTGCTTAGAGTAAATACTAATAGTATTCACAACTAAATAAATACCAAGTAGTGCATTCTGGAGCACTGGCAAGGTTCAATCACACTCTAGTAAAGAAATAATATGTACTGATAGATCAGACCATTAACTTGGAAGATTTCCCAAAGGCAATATTTCCAAAACTTCTCGGCGCTCACTCGGATAGCGCGTTTTGCCCGTACTCACCTCAGGATACAGAGGCAGACCTTCCCTCCGGACGTCAGGCGGCAAAACCCAAACCTTTGCTTGCTTTCAATGTCCGTCAGCACAAAGGTGAAATGCTGTCCTACTTGGTTCTGGGACACCCTGAGAAGGTAAACAGGGAGTGTGAAAACACTAAAGCATCCAAACCCACCATTTAAGCCAGTGAGACCAAGTATTTGGTCTCAGACCTTGCCAGCCTCCTCTCAGACTGCTACCCATGGCTATTGCCACTCAGGAGCAGCGTCACTCGGGTCCAAGGAGAGGGGACATCTCCTAAAGCCCTTTCCTGAGGCTGGGACAGACCCAGTACCAGTCTGTCCCGGCTCGCTGCAGCTGGGCACAGCCCGGCTGGGGAACACAGCAACTCATTAAAGGGTTCAAATCCAGAACTTATCTCATTTAGCATCACAGATGACACTTTGATGAGAAAAAGCTAAAAACACATTGTGAATACGGTATTCACCAACTACTAACACTGATAATTAATGATATTGATTACTAACTCTTAAAAAAAAAAATAATTCCATTAACATAATTACGCATATTTCAGATATCATCTTTGAAGACTTAACAGCTTAACAGATCCATTAAAAAAACAAAGTTTCTATGTGGATTTCTTTGCCAGAATGGATTAGACTTGTAACTTTGCCCTGTGTTTCTCCTTCCCTTTTCTGCATTATCCGAAAACAATTTTAAGTCCATTTGCCAATGCAAATTTACTACATTCAGGAAGGTCAAAAGCCATAAAGTAATCAGGAATAAACAACAAGAGAATTAAAATAATATCTTTGATCTCTTATCAAAACACATAGCCACTTGAGACAGTAAATTACTATGAAAGTTTGCAGCTTAATCTTCTAATTCTACGCTAATTCACAGAAATACATATTGCACTTTCTCAAAACCTCCCAAAGAAAATCAGCTTTAGGCTGATATTTTCAAGCAGAAGAGCTAATATATGGCATAGCTTAGTGAAAACAAACTCATGATGAGGAGTGCAGGGGGGGTTAAAACAGGACAAGTAGCAGTTCTGTCTATAATTCTACTGTCTTCTATTCTTTTCCCATCCTTATGATACCTTCTTCAGCAGGATACCTATGCACCTGCCAGTAAGCAATGTGATTAACATATGTCATATATGGTTTATTCCTAGATATCAAGCTGAAAATGAATTCCCACGGAAACTGAGAAGCACCACAATCTCACTAAAGAAATCATCATGAGGCTATCAAAGAAACGCACTGTGCCCATTCTAATGTGTGATGCAATATGGATTCTTTTCTAAAACTTCTAGCAAAATAAAATAACAAAATTTTCTACTGTGAAGGAGGAAGCAGGAGATAGAAGGGAAAAAAAAGTAAGAGGAGTCCCATGCAAATGGTACTGCTTAGTGCAGGAAAGCCAGAATGTTAAATATTGGTCAAGTATTAGTATCACGACCCAGACCTTATAACCTCCCATTCTGATCTAGTCCCACTTGAACGTATGGTGGTTAGACACGAACAAACATCTCTGCTGAGCACACAGTACATAACGAGACACCTTTAGTCCAATGTAAACACGGTAACTTACAGAGGGTTTTTTTGGCTATGTAATTAAATAATTAAGACAAATACTTCTCTTGTCTTCCATAAACAGGAACAACTTAATCTGCTCTTGAAACACAGTAAATGCTCACTGCTTGTCACTCGGTACTTCCTTATTCCTTTACTTTTTATGGACTGTTCCAGGCAAATGACTGTACTTGGCTACAACTTGGGAAACGACACTTTAGCCAAAAAACACAACCATCCCCTATAAAAAAAATACAGCCTAGATAAAATACCTTGACAGTTCAGTAACAGGCAATTGCAGCGCCATCTCTCCATCTCTAACAAGACGTCAAAGATATCATACAGGTTGTATAAAATGCTCAAAAAAGCTCAAAGTGAAAGTACGAGATATATTATAATGTAGATAAATTTGGCCTGTGTGTCTTAGGGCTTGTGCCTCCCTGTCTCCCTTGGTTCGACCAGCTCAGACTCTCGGGAGCTCAGGACTCCCCTTCACAGCTCTTCAAGCTACTTGTACACATTTTCCTCAAAATGAAAACCACAACATGTATGATGTTGTTACTGCCTACAAAACCTCCCTAGGTAAAACATTACCTACACGTTAAGTTGAAGCACACACCCAACCAACACAGCTGAGCTTTAGAGGACACTGGGCAAGAAGTTGGTGCGGCGGCTCTTCCCGAAGAGCAGGATCTGCCCACTTGCACAGAGAGCAGATGCCCGTCGCTACAAACCGGCACTGGCCTTTTGCTCGCTCCTTCCTCTGCCCTGCTTTTCCCTGGCTATCAGCTCCCGCAGTGCACGCCTACAGTGCATCTTGTTTAGCGACAATAAATCATTAATAGTGAAGAATGTGTGTAAACACCTATTAGCTCTGTAGACTACAATGGGCTCTTTCAAGGATAATACAGCTCACTACAGGAATAAAAGTTTTTAATTTTTTCTAAATACATATCCACACAATGAAGAAAAGGCTCTTTAGATTACATGGAGTAGTTAAGGAGTCATTTTAAAGATTTTTATTTACACTACGGTCATTGTTCAGGCCTAATTTTAGGATTGCCTTGAGAGAGCTAATTAAGGCAGGAATTAAATCCCTTCCTCGCAGGAGAAGCGGCATATCTAATCACTAAACTTACTCCCTTTTGCTCTCCAATAGAACTTTCTTCCAAATCAATCCTTTTGGGAAACAGAATATAGTTTGAAATGATTCTTTTTTCAAGTCTATTCTTCTTCCAAGCCTTTGTTGAGCTTTGCTGAATTTTAGATAGAGATTTTTAATCTCAAAAAAAGAGGCAGACCTTATACATGGGAACATAGTTTTGGTGGTTTTTGTTTGTTTGTTCATGTTTTAAGAAAAGGAAGTCAGTAGTATCATTAATCATGGTATTTTTTTATAATTAATAAGGTCTTATATACATGTATCTGGCCAAGAGAAATCAAGGGTTAAAGCATGGTTCAGATTCAAGTTCAGGAAGCTGCTACTTAAAATTGAAATCTTTAAATATATGCCACCTCTTAGAATGATGAAATATGGAATGCACCAGATTCTAATGCACTCTAATTCTTCATAACTCCAAGGAGAGACCTGAGAGGGCTCCAAGCTGGAACTAAAATAGAGGTGCAAAGGTAGGAGGCCACAGATGAGCGAGGCCCGGGGGACCGGGCAGCCTGGGTTAGGCCCTCGCCCTCAGCTAAACTGCCGGCCCCAAGGCTCAACTTCAGACGTGATTTTCTCACACCTCTAAATTCAATCCACGAACCGTGAGTCTACTGCTGCAGTTCTCCCCTGGGTAAAGCGCTACTCAGCTCCAGCTGAGTTATCTTAATAGAGCTCTGCCTCGCACAGATGCCAGATTCTTACACTTAAGAAATTAAGCAGGAAGAAAAATAGGCAACATCAAAATGTCTAAAGCTACCACTATGTTAGGAAATTTCCCAGAGTAAAGAGCATAGTTAACTTGAGGTTGTAGTTTTAAAACACAAGCATTAAAAGAAAGCACATTAGCAAAGAAGCAGCTACCATTTCCTAATGTTTCTATCTTTAAAAAGAGGAAGGGATTCTGTAACAGAATAAAAGGGTAACTAGTTATCACAGAATGTCTAAAAACTACTGAAATGCTATACACTTGTGCTATTTATGAAGTTCAAACCATTTATTCACAAAGACATAAGTTCCTCAAGTATAAACACAGAAGAAATTCTATGATATAATTCATTTCTTATCCCTCAAAACTGTCATAACTACAAGAAATGAAATTATGTCCCCGCTTTTGATAAAAACTGATATTAAATGTGGAGTTTAAATCATGGTCAGCACAATATATCATCGTGTTATTTTTTGCTTGCCTTTCAGGTTAAATTTATCAGGAATTACCCACAGATTTTTCATCACCATTTTATAGCAGGCACTGTTGATGACCAGAATGACCAGCATGGAGCTAGTCACTACAAACACATAAAAGATAAAGCAAAATGCTCTAGTGGGGTGACGCAAGAGCTGTATCAAACATGGAAACGAATCTGGATCTCCATTCCATGTCTTTGCAGCAGAGTGAATAACACGAACGTTCCCATCTCGTTCATTCATCAGTTCATTCTCCAATTCAGTGCCACTGAGGGGGAGGAAATTCACAGCTACAGACTTGAGCTACTATCCTAGTTGGAAGAGCACATATTTCCCACTTAAATGACTTATTTGCTTATTTAGCAGTAAAGACAGCCCGTCTTCCTATCTCTCCTGCCTGCTGCCAGAAACCCCAGAGGAGCAGATTCACAATCTTTTTCCCCAGGTATCTTTACCAGCAGCATCACGGGGAGTTACTGCTGCGGTACTGCTAGTCCTTACTAGCTGGCAAACCCTGCTTGGAAGGGTGTGGTGCCTATGTAATATATATTACTGAGAAAACGTGTTATTTAGTGTACAATATTTTCAGTCCACACCATGGAAACTTTGTCTCATTTCAATCACATCCTCTATACAAAAATTGTCACTGAAAGTGCCTGTAAAATATTTGGGAGGCTTTAGGTGCATGGTCTAGCATAGTCTCCTATAGAAAAAAAATAAAAAAAAAAAAAATCCAATTTCCACTAAAAACACTACAAGCACATTTATGTCCAGGGAAAAAGCTCTAGTGTTTCTATCACATGCATATCATCGACTTGCATTACTCATAGACAAAAGCCCTACGTAAGAGATCTACTGCAGCATTTCCTTTGCTTTTCTCTTTTCCTCCAAATTTCAAACCACCACTAAGTCTTTGAAAAAGCAAACACAAATGAATACTTTTAAGAGAACAAAACCAAGCTACACTGTATGCACTACAGAAAAGGCCGGGACGGAGCAGCACATCCATCCGCCCGCCAGGCAGCCGGGCTCCGTTCCGAGTCCAGGGCTCTTACAGCTCCCCAGCTTCCAGCCCTCTCCCACAGCCGCCCAGTGTGTAAGAACCCCAGGATCTTGGAGTCTCCTCGCCTCCGGCCTGCCCACACAGGGCCCCTGCAGCCCAGCCAGGAGCTGCTCTGAGCTTGGCTGCCCGCGCCAGCCTCCCTCAGCCTAGCAAAGTCCCTCCTCCATTTGCCCGACTGCTGTTTTTGGTAAAC
The DNA here is from genome assembly GCA_032273925.1 of Rhynchotus rufescens. Lineage (NCBI taxonomy): Eukaryota > Metazoa > Chordata > Aves > Tinamiformes > Tinamidae > Rhynchotus > Rhynchotus rufescens. The sequence continues at coordinate 12,842 of JAVCKT010001726.1, forward strand.
GTGCAGAAATTCAGGGTCTTTGAGCTTGCCGCCTTGCACTCAAATATGGGTTTATAGACAGAGGGTGAAAACTTGAGGGGGGAGGCAGAAGAAAAGAAAGGTGGTAACCAATAAACAACGTAACTCCCACACTTATTTTTTTTTCCATTTGTTTTCGTCCCCTCTTGCTGTGGTTACGCAGCCAAGACGCGCAGCTAGCCCTGCTACAAACGCCCCCGTTTCCGCTGGTCGCCGTTTGAGGCGCCGGCCTCGCGCAAACAAGTGCGAGCAGCGTCTGAGGGGCGCCCCAGGACCCGACCGGCCCGCGGGGCCCTCTGCGCGCGCCCGCTCCCCGCCTCTCAGGAGGCTCTTGCCACTGGATGGCAGCAACAGAACCTCACCTGTCTCGGCTATCTGCAAATTTTGTTTCCATTGTGCATCCTCATTACTAAATTTAAACGGGATCCTGCACATCTCTTAAGAACATCGCAGGCTTTGATGGGTTAACACCAACAATAGTCTTGGCTAAGCATTAAAGGTGCTTAAACAGTGTGGCCTACGCGGTGCAAGTGCCAAAAAAATGAATTAAACACAAATATAAACGACCAAGAGAGCCCAGCTCCCTTCAGCGGGGCAGTGCTGGTGATCCAGGTGTGCTGCTCTTCCTTCCCCTGCCCGTCTCCTCCTCCTCCTCGGGACGTTCCCTGGCTCCACAGCCCTGAGGGCCTCGCTGGGGAGGCCGCTGGGCCCGCGCGACCTGTGCCGAGGTGCAAACCAGGCCGCTACCGCAGCCCCGGCCCATCCGGCACCATCGGCCTTGCGAACCCAGCCGGCAGCACGGCTAAAAATTCCCTACCGTTCCCCTCTGTGACAAGCTCAAATCAATGTTTTATTTAATAGCAATGTTTTATACGAACACTTAAAGTGACTAGCAAGACTGCATGGAAACCACACTATCACTGATACCAGAAGAATAAGGGCTTATTAATTATAAATAATGGTCTTGATTGTACTCTGAGGGGGAAAAAAAACGCATATTCAGTTACTTCCATGCAATTAAAGTCTTAATTTCTTTGAACTCAAGCAACACGGTTACAGTGCTACTCAGTGAGCTTTTATACCCTGGTGCACCGAAACATTTTATATGATGCTTGCCGTTCGAAGGAAGCTATGTTATATCCTTATATTAACACAGATGGTGTTTACAATTATACTGGGGGAAACTGAGAGCCTGAATGGAGCTCCACCTCAAAAGAGATATTCCTGCAATTCTGCAGAAGGTGCATTTTGCTGTGATAATTCCCTACTATGCAATTTCAAACCCACTTGAACAATAACAGCAGAAAGTATTCTCATCTACAGCTGCAGGTTTATGTAGTGCAATATTGTCTTCCAATTTTTTTCTTGCATTTCATTTAGATATCACTTGATGCGAGTTACTTATAAATAAATAATTGTACCACATACCTTTCAACGTCAAAAGGAAAGCAGAACTTCGGAACGCTGTTCAACACTTCCTGTAAATACAAGTAAAAGAGAAATAAAGTCAGGATTTTTAAATGGCTTTTATCTGCATTTGCTAGCAGCTACCCTACAGGTTGCTTAAAAATAAATAAACAAAATCCCACAACATCCATAAAAAACAACAAATACGAGAAATATATAATAGCAAAAAAAAATATAGCACACGTTCCCGGACTGAAATAATTGATTATTAAAAAGGAATTAAGTTTGTGCTTTGGCAGATTGCAAAGACAATGCCATAGAAGCCCCAGGAGGGAAAGGCCTGGCCTGAAGGGTATTAACACCCTTCACATCCCCGCTGGGATTCCCTTCAACAAGGCCATATGGATTTTACAAGCAGCACCGCACCATATGGGTAAGCCACGTCTGCTGCTACTTGTACCACAGACTAGCCACAGGGACTTCTGACAGATCCTGGCTCAAAAATACAAATGTTGTTTCAATTAAAATGCAGGCAGAGAAAGGGGAATGAAGTTGGCAGCAGAATGAATTACAGAGAGGTATAACAACTCTATACACGTTTCCCAGTCAAATGCCGAAATGCTGAAGATGATGGAAATCTCCTGTTGGTCCAAAGTAAAAAATTGTATGATTAACCCTTTGGGTTTCACATGCAAACCTCACTCCTAATGCAGGGCAGAGCGGGGGGAATCCACCCAAGCTACATCCAGACCATAATGTGAAAGGACAGTGTTGCTCTTCCTTGCAGAATTTTATGTATGAAGCTGTTTAGTGGCAAATAAAATGTGTTAATGAAAATATAAAAATGCTCTCAAACTAGTCAACATTATTCTAAAAGAAATGTGAATCATCAGATCTGTTATCAGCAAATATGAATTAATATTTATCAGTGACCTGACAAGATCCCAGAAAATGGTAATTATTCCCTTGCTCCCAATTTGCATACGGATTGCAAATTTCCACATACAGAACTTGAGCTTAGATAGCCCTGTCCAACCTGAGTTCTGTTTACTCTGTGCTGAACAGTTAAGGAAGACCTAAATTCCTATACACCATGGCCACTTACTTCAATCATTTGCAAGGCTCAATTAACAGTAAAATATGAAAAAAAATAAAATGCCAATTGATCAGCACAAGATGAATTGTTGGGGGGAAAAAAATCTCTAAATACAACATGCATGTGTGGCTTACAACATTTCAAAGGCTTATGATTTGCCTTAATAAATAATCATATAGGACAAAATGAAAAAGATGATCTTTCTAAAATTTCTAAGTGGCAGAAGAGAGATGAAGAATTTTTTTTGAACTTTGACTTTCTCAGATGGCACCAATAAAGAAGGGTATGAAAGCAACACGTTACATTTGGGGACAGCTTATTAGCTTAATTATGGAAATTCCTTCTCAGTAGCAGTACATGCAATATTCTTCAAAAGCAGCTCCTGCTCAAGCACCAGTCTGATGGCTGTGAATGTCCTCCAAGGAAGTGAGGGGGCAAAGCACAAAGGCAGCACGTAAATATTTGAATTCATGTAAGTAGGAAACAAACAGAGATAGTGGCGCTGATAGTAATAATAAACTCTAAGAAAGCAAGTAGAATGGGTTAGATAAAACTTGAAAAAATTCTTATTTCCATTTAACAAGAGACATTTCCAAACAGTCTCTTGTTTCAGCCTCATAAACCTTGAATTTCCCCTTCCAAAGAAATTTTTCGCACTTTATTTAAATTCTCTTTGCAATTCTTCTCCGTTCCTTCTACAGGAAACCACTTTCTCTTCAACAGCAAGGATTTTAATTGCTGCCCGGCGAGCTTAACAAATGGAAGCGCTCAGTTTTCCTTCGCATTCCCTCAGCTTTAGCGATGACACAAATCGAGAGAAGAGCTGCAAGGTTCGAGCCCGTGTTTTGCAGGGCCGAGCTGAGCCCCGCGGCGCGGCGGGCGCCGTGTCCCGGCCCCGCTCGCTTCCCAACTGGCAGCCACGGCCCTCGGGGGACGCGGCTTTAAACCCCCGCGCTCTTTAAAATTCAACCAGCCAGCAGGGCTATAGACTGCTGCATGAACAGTATAGACAAAAAAAAGATCCTCTCTCAGCTTATGTCAGTGACAAAGCAGCTCAGCAGTTGACTGCTTTTCCCCTGACAGCCTAAGCCGGGTTTACACAGATCAATAGATGGAAGCCCTACCTAGCTTCCAGGGCTCGGTTTTCTCTCTTAATTACAGGTGCTATTCAGCTTTTTAAAATGGAGCAAAACAAGATGCCCCCGAGATGCTTCTAGACATATTTAAGATGCAAACGCTACCTTATATATCCATTCACACACACAGCAAGTATCAGTGCACAGTTAGAGCTGATCCTTTGGAGACTCTTGATGATATTTGGGCTCCATTTCCTAACGGGGCGTCATTTTCAGCGAGTTATTGCTCAGTCAGCACGGCCTCTAAAGTCCAAATACTCATCCTCAGAAAAATAACACTTATTTTCTTGCATTATATAAGCTTGAAGCATATGTTTCTTCCCAAAGATAAAAGGCTGCACAAGTCATTGGAAGGCAAAACCCCCTCGCTGCACATGGCCAATGATGATTTTCACCTTCGGGTCTCACAGATACAGTCCTTTCCGAACACGGCTACTCCTTTGGAATGGAAACACACTTATTTTACAAGGAATTGTAAATATGGAAAAAAGGATAATGCTGCTGGGGTAAAACAAACAAAATTACAGATTTGTTTTAAGCAACTAAACAAACGTAAGGAGTTGCACATACAATTGAGCTTACTTGCTACACCAAAGGATATCCATTCACAGGTTAGACAAGCTCCCAGAGAAGGAATAATAAAATCACAAAATTAACACCACCTGAACTACAGCCTGCTGTTCCTTTCACATAAAACTTGAAAAAAATGGAAATGGTATCTAGGAATAATTTTCATTTGTGCCTACAGCCGAGCAGCATAAACCTGCCTTTCTTAGGTTTATGATCCGGTGCTTTTATGGGTTCCCTTTCTCCGACGGAACCGCTCTCCTTCTCCTCCCTGGCCTACGCTCGCTGCAGAGCAGCCTTCCGTGCACAGCCAATGATACCGAAGCCTCAAGGCTCAAAATTAGTCTTCCTTGCTTATTTTTAGACCTACATAGCTAATTCTGGCCATTATTATTTTACTTGTATTTTAAGAGGCAGTTGAGGATGCTTCTTAATTATCATAGAACAACAGGTTTCTGTATAAAAACTCCTGGCATCTCAGAGTTTTACCCTTAAGTGAAACTCCTGGCACTGTCCACTGGTGTCAGCCTAGGAAAGGAAACCTTCATGACTGTACCTGATCAATAATCAGCATTATAATCCGTTCTACTTATAGTCTGCAGGAATCAGCCAAGAATTCACTCATTTAGCACTTTGCACCCTCAAAGAGGGAGCCATAAATAGCTCTACCAGGAGATATCCTGACCCTACTAAGATAACAGGCAGGACTTTTTTGAATTCATAAAGACAGAATTTCACTGTATTTCATTTTCTACATTTTTATTTGAGAAGGCAGAGTAGTGATATGATGTAATATATGTCCATAAAGTATGTCTATAAAGACATGTATATTGTGGCAGCATAGGAAAGCACACATATATGACCTTCCCACTGTTAATTTGAATTAAACCACAGATACCCAAAATACAAACACCTTCACAGGTACCCAAAATTGTAAATATTGCAGAGCACTGGGACTTGGGAGGGTACCAATTTCCTTCTCCACTTCAGCCACCACCATGTGATACTAACTCACTACACCTCAAAGAAGGCGCAAGAGTCGTCTCTACAAGAAAACTGCACCAGATTTATGATATATTTCAGAATTAGAATATTGATATATCTCTATATAGCACTTTTGCTCTTTAACTTAAGCACTTCAGATGGTTACTACCCTTCATGTAGATATATCTACAGAAATTAATGTTGATCATTTAATATTACACTACTGAAAACAGTGATGCTTATTTCTAAGCTAAGACAGACATGGGAACTATACAGATCTACAGGGTTTTTTTCCTTATTACAGCATAGTCTGCCAGTCTGCATTTAAATGGGACAGAACACTTTGAAGTACCCAGAAAGCTGAACTACTTCACAAGCAGCAGTTTTGGCAATGGTTTTTAGAAAGAGTCTTGTTACTTCCCAACTATTTGCATGTTTGATCTGCAGCAGAAGACTCAGCCTTAAGAAAGCAGGCAGACTCTCAGCCAGCTCCATCCTGCTTACAAACAGATAAAGTGAAAAGAAACATCTCTTGGGGAAGGTGGGAACTGTCTTGCACCAAGCCAAAGCCTTCCCAAGATACATCAGAATGGCCCAGGGAAGAAAACCTGCAGCAACCAAGATAATTCCAGTTTCTAAGTGACAGAATCCAGACCAGGTTGTCAAAAATATTTATATGAACTAGCTCCCAAACTAACTCATCTATATAACCCCATCTCTTTACTTCATATCAATGAAGAAACCTACCAATGAAATATTAATTACAGGAATTTAAGGAGTCAATAACTTGGTTTTAAAGTGTTTTCACACTTTTCCCATTATCCTTCCTATGTCTTCAGCCATTTTCTTTCCATCAATATTATTAGCTTTTATCTTTTTCTTACCCCTCTATCTTGTTTGTGCCTCCTCTTACTGAAAGAAGAGATTCCCTTTTCTCATTACTTTCTCTCTCTTTTGTATCTGTCACCCCATTCAACATTGCCCAATGCCTCCTTGCACATTTCTGCTGCTGACAAATGCTTCTTGCTACTCTATTTTGGTATTTCATTTAGTTGCTCTTAACCTGTATTTTCTTCCTTCTAGAACATCCCTCCTTACTTGCCTCTCTTTGAAAGTCCATTCCTGAAACATTTCACTGCAGCCCTCTCCTTTGGTTTTTCTTACTTAATTCTTCATCTCAAGATCCCATTTCCACCTCAAACACAAATTGTTTGCTGATGTTTCCTCTAACAGGACTCTCTTTCACTCTATGCCTTTTCATAGTTATTAAACTCTGTTGGTCCAATCACACAAACAAACTCCATCTACCTGATATTTTGGGCTTTCTCATGATGCACATTTCTGACTCCAAAAAGTGATGTCAGTGAGAATATTTAAATGTTTAAAAATAAGCACACATTTGGGTTTACTCTTAAAATCAAAGCTAGTCTGCCTAAGATCTTGCAGTGCTGAGCCCTTCATCATAAAGGCTCTGTCAAATACATGCCCACACAAACACACATACACATATGCACATGCACATGTATAAACCAAAACAGCTAGTTCAATAGTAGGAAATCCTAATCTCAGGCTAAATTCATGGAAATGCAAAGGTCTGAAGTATGGAAGCCATTATAATTAACTTAATGCAAGTGTGAGGTAGACAAGTCAGATAAACTCATGTTTTCAAGCACCAGATTTCCAGCTTTGTGAAGTTTACACAGAGAATAAACCCCGCTTAAAACGAATGAGGGCTGGAGTTCCTGCAGGTGAAGAGGAGCTGCACCTAGAGAATTCCCACGGGATTCCAGCTCTCTTGCTCGCGCCGCGTTCCTCTTTCCCCGCTCTCGCCGCTCCCAGGCGGGCGCCCCGGGGCAGGATGCTAAAGACACCCCAACTTGCCTGGAACTCAGGATAAAACCAAGAAAAATCGCACTTCTCCATACAGGTCTAGCAAGCCAGCAACACCACAGGCCAGCCAGCAACAGCAAGTTTAAACTTCCCTGCATCACGGCTGCGAGACCACTGTTCCCTAGGCAATAGCAGAGAGCTCAGAAAAATAGGAAGTACACCTTTTCAACTCCACTCTTGAGGTTATTATGGGTCAGTAATTACATTTTAAGATCTAAAAGTATCTATTATCTAAAAGATAATTCAGTGTATTATGTACAAAAAATATAGCCAAGTATGCTGAAGCTTTATATCATCTGTCAGTAAAATAAAAGATTGTTCATTAGCATACAGTTTGAATGACAGCTCTGTAATATTATTTGCATTGTAGTAATGCCTTAAACGAAGATTGAGGCAGCTAGCACATTCAAAACGCAAATATAAGGTACAATATACATGTCTGAAGGTAAGGCTCCAATCCTTCCATCATTCTGCACTGCAGAAATTCCCAACACACAAATCTAGAGTAGCAGCCTGAGTGGACATTTAAATTGTTCCTTCTGCTGAAGGAAATAGTAAGTATAAATAAGAAGTACTGCCTTAGCTACCTAAACAGACAAGGTGAACCCTAAAGCAGTAGGATGATGAATAGTGGTCCCCATAAATAAGCTCTCCATCTCCATAAAAAGATGACCTAGTGCACATCATGATGAAACACAGATTTTATGGGCAACTGAAAAGTAATTAACACATAAATTAATGACTAACTCGTATACTTCTTCAAAATAAAATACCTATAGCAGAGTGGTGCATGCACACACAGAAGGTCAAACAATTTGAAAACACAATATTTCAGTAATCTCCTGATTTAAATCACAATCTCCTCAAAATCACAATCCTATCTGAGAGCCTGCTGACTTTTGTGATTGCATCAATGTCATACACATGTAGGAGAACCAAAAAGGGTAGTGAAACTGAATTTCTTAAAATGGAAGAATCTGGAGCCAAAAAAGAAGAAACCAAGAAAGGAAACTGCCATTTCTAAAGAACTTGCTAAGACCATAGTTTGAGAATCACAATTATTAATTTTTTTTAATCAGAAAAACATTTCTCATTTCACAGGTATCACAGGTCTAACCTAAGCTTTACTATAGCATAGCTGAACAAGAGTCTCTCCAAGATGCTTGGAAGAAACAAGGTTTTTCAGTGCCGAATTCAAGCTTTGTTGATAGTGTTGAAAGCTGCAAAGAACTAAAACAGCCAGCCCACCAAAGAGGAACATGAAAGCAGCAAAAAACTCCCACCATCTTAAAGCTAAATAACACAACCTGGTGGTAAGAGAAGCAGAGGGATGAGTTTCACAAAAAGCCAACCCAGCAGACGCAGAATAAAACGTCCCCCTGGCAGAAATACACAGTGTGCATTCACCCTATAGCGGGCAGCCCCTGCTCAGCCCCTGCTGCTCTCCCTCTTTGCTCTGCTGCTCCAGGCTTCGTGGTGGTGGCTCCTGCACCTAGGTGCTCCCCAGCCCCTGCAGCACAGAATCACCCCGCGTGGCTTAGATCTCTAGCAGAGAGCAAGTCAGCTTGGCTACCTTCACACTTAGCTGTTCCTAAATGTGTAATTTCAACTGCTAAGAGGACAGCGAGGCAGTTTCCAACAGGAGGAGGAGCAGCAAGTGACTCCTGGCTTGTCAGATGCTGTCAGCTACATTTCCAGCTTCTTCACGTAGATCCAGAAGAATAAACCTGCCCGTGCCCATGGAAGATCC
>JAVCKT010001727.1:0-17383 GCA_032273925.1 Rhynchotus rufescens
AGAACTGCTGCCTGTGCTGTGTTTTCTCTTATTTCAGCAACACCTGTAAGCAATGCAGTCAGTATGCTCTGTAGTACTTAGGTAGCTGGTGAAGATTTTCTCTCAGAAAGAGCTGTACATTGTGTGCTAAGAGGTTTTGAGGGTTTTATTTATATATTTTAAGTCCTATTTGGGTTAAGGTGGTAGATAAGTACTTTTGTCATTCATACTGTGTTTCTGACGGACATGATACATGTGAGTGACTTTGTATTGTCCATCCTAAGCTTAGGCATATCTTAGGCTGTTGCCTAGAGTTATTGGCATGTCACAGAAATAGATGCATTTTCCAAGCAAATTAAAGATGCCTGGAAGAGTACTTGTTCTGTGCCAGTTATTTGGAATGCTAAACAGCAGGACTCAGGAAATGGAAAGACATTTAGTTTGATACTAATCTCCATTAAAATAGACCAAAAAAATGATCCAAGAACATGCTGTTAACAAACATGTCTTTAGAAATAGCATATGTGAAAGGAACTGACTATGCTTCTTTTGTATGGCATGTTTTATTAATAATGATGATTGCAGGTGTAACATGTCTAAAATCATTTGGCTTAATGTCTTATAACATTGCAGTTGCAGCGCACAACTTTATTTAAAAAAAATCTTTTACAAACTGCAATACACTATTTAGAGTTTCACACCTCAAAATAAGTTTTAGTTGATCAGTCTTTAATGTGAAATGCTTGTGGGTAGCATAGCCGATGTGTTAGATTCGACATTCTAACTAATTTTAGATAATGTGGATAATGTTGAAATAATTGGCAATAAGGAGAAATAGTAGCAAAAGGAAATGCTTAATGAATGGTAAATTATACAGAGCACTTAAACTGTTCAGCTTAACTAAAGTAGGCCCATGTAAACAAAATACATGCAGATAAAACCATCAGGAAACCAGGAGGACTCCATCTGAGCGGAGGGGTAGCTTGTGCCTGGAGCAGGGGTAGGGGTTGTACTGCCCAGCCGAACCCAGCACGCTGCTGTCCCGTGGAGGAGGTAACGGGATCCTCTGTGTTAACTGGGCAGCAGTGAGTCAGTGCTGCATCTGTCATGGTCTTGTGTGGCATTTGGGGGATTCCAGTAAGAGTTTTTCCTCTTTTTAATAATGCTGGATTTTTTCTAATAAGTGATAGGAAATGGCCAATAACTTTGCCAGCATGTTTTGAAGGAACAATATGAGCAAGGACTCTTGTTTGCAAATTGAAATAAGGCAGGAATTTTCTTTCTTAAAGAATACGTTTAGATATTCAACTTTATAATTAATGAATATGCTTTTAGGTGTTTTGTCAATCTGAAACAAAGATGTTTATATCTTTTGTGTTATTTCAAAAATGATCACCTGTGTAAGTTCTTGTATATTAGTTTCAATACCTTTAAAATTACTTAAAAGCTTTCCTGCCAACATAGCAGAGCAGCAAGCTGCAGATCAAAGAACAGGGGAATGTATTCTACGTGAGCTGACCCTGATTTAAGCCTTCTTAAAACAAAGGCAGCGTTCCACGCTTTCATGAAAAGGACACTTGCCTCAATTGAATGAACAATTGAGAGTGCTGTTGTAATATGTGCACAAAAGTATAGTAATTTTTAAGGCTTTACTTTTCAGGTTTTGGCATTCTAACATGCATTGTTTTTTTTGGTTTTTTTTTTTTCTTTTTTTTTTTTTTAAAGAAGCTGGTAATAACTCTATTCCATCTTGATACATGGTTACATTTAATGGTTTTGTTATTAGTTTGCAGATGCTGAAGGATATTTTGCTGCGTGTGCAACAGATAACACTGTGAACAGTTCTCTGGTAAGTTCCATAATTTGCAAATGTTAATGCTGTGAAGTAATAGAATATCATTGTCCTATTTTCTTGTTTTGAAAAGAAATCTCTTTCAGCAAATGGAATTAGCTTAACTTTGCTTTCAACACAGTGAAAATAAGTAACTTAATAAAAAAAAGTTGAGAATAATGGCACTGCTGCTTATGAGAAATAAGATTTTCAGCTCAATAAAATCTTTCCATCATAGTTTGTGAAAGAAATATTTATGGCACACAAAGGAAGCCTTTGCATGTTCAGCTCAGTAGCTGCCCGAGCAGTGTGTGGTGAGCTAGTGGCAAAGCCAAGCGTCTCTCTAGACTGGGGCACACAACAGCACCATTCAGTTAGCTGAGCATCTTGCACACTGGGATCCTCATTGCTGTTTGAATGAGAAATGAGCTGCCTTTTTCCTGCCAGTGCACGGGGAGGGATTTCACTTGACTGCATCAAGCATCAGTGCTGGCATTCTGCCCATGGTAAACTGGGGTGCCGCGTTGCAACTTTGCAGTGTTTTTCATCATCCATAAATTACGGCTTGCTGTGCCTCTTGGCCAGACTAGTGCTTAATCTGGATACCTAAATGAGAGGCTACACTCAGAAATTTTCTGGTTTCTAATAAGATTGCAGGTAACAGAACTCTTTCAGCTTATTTTAATTTAAATAAGCAATTTAATACTTGTTTTATTGGAAGTATTTGCAGTTTAATACTTGTTTTATTGGAAGTATTTAAACAATTAAAACATCTGCTGAGCATGTTGGAGTTCCTTTCCCAAAGTTTGTGTGACTTTAGCTATAGTCCATCAACTTCTCAGGATCACAAGAAGAAAACAAGTGTGGAATGATTCTTTTTATATCTGTATATACAAACATACATACTCTGTATTTTATGTTTGTAATTTAGTATTTGAACAAAAGCTATAGATCTACTGAAACTTCTGTGATTTAAAAAAAAAAAATTTTTCATTCAAGTTTTGAATTTTCAGAGGGTGAATTTTGTGTTCATGAAGATATGCACATAAGCACCCAGTTAAATATCACTGAGTTCTGCCTTTTTATTTAACATAAAACGTAGGCAATGTACAACAAGGCTATCAAGTGTGTCAATTAAAATTCACTTTTCTTAATGTTTCACCAAGCTTTTCTCTTGTATTTAGTTTTCTAACATGCTAAATTAATTCTTCTGCTTATAATTCGAATATCCTACTTAACTGTATTTTACTTATACTGATTCATTTCAGAGTGAACCTTTATATGTTCCTGTAAAGTTTCATGATTTGCCAACTGAAAAAAATGGCAGTAATAATAGTGATGCAGAGAAAAGTGAGTAAAGATTTTTGGAATGCTGAAATGCCAGTTTTTTGGTGAAAGGGTTTTCCTATCTGTTGGTATAGCCTCTATTCCTGTCTGTTGGTATAGCCTCTATCATGTTGCAAGACTTCTTGTCTCTCACTCTTTTTTTTTCTTGTTTTTGTTTTTCTCTCCTCTTACTTATATTTTTTTATTACAAGCATTGCAGTTGTGTATATTTACTTTCAGGTAGAGGAAACATAGGCCTCTTGTTCAGTTTACCTTTCTTGGTCACTACAGATCCAGCCTATGTTTATCTCAAGGGACCAACTGGGTTCAGTACTTGTGATTCTTTCCTTCTGGGCTTGTATGACCAGCAGCAGTGAGTCAGCCTCTGGAAAAGCAAACTATTGTCCCTTTTAGAGCAGGAGCAAAGCAGTCAAAGTAAGAATTTTAACAGTCTATGTGCATTCCATTTTTATTTAAGCTTCCCTATCTTGTCATAGTAGCTGAAACAGGCCTAACGTCCCGAGTGACTAATGAAACATTGGCTGTCCAAAAGATTCATTATATTATAGTCTGAAAAAAAAAAAGTCCCTGCTTTTGAATGGGAAAGTCTCTGTTTATTTTAATTTCTAGGCGACAGCTTACCTGATCAGAACCATTTTAATAGACTCTGTTATCCCCCTTTGCTAACACGCACCAAACACCTAAGGGTTTTTTGAGCTAGAACCCTTCCGCTTTTCCTTTTAGAGAATGAAGTGTTATTTCATTTTAAATTAGGCTACTATTTGCAAGTGGCATGAAGCTCTTTCTTCACACAGGATACTAATAACACTGCAATACTCTCATAAATAAAGTCAGCAGCAGTTCAATCCTGGTGTGCAGAGTAGTTATTCACAGAGGTTGGATTGCAAATGAGGAAGTGACTTCACAGCCTCTGCAAAGCTCTGAGGTCTGTTGGGCACCCTGATCCTCTCAATGAAATGCTGTCCTTGCAGTTAGCTACAGCTGTGTGCAGTTTCTGGGTGCATATCTTAAATGCAAATGTTATCCATACAGATTAATTCTTGCTCAAAAGTTGGTTGTTACCTTGCAGCAATGATTTGGGTTTTCCTCAAGGAAGGTGGGAGGGATGATACTTTTCAGTGAGGCTTTTATGTATGGGCAACAGTACTGATTAAAATAGTAATTGTGCTTTGTCCTGTTAGCAGCTTATGAAATAGCAAAACACTGCCTTTGTAAATGAAAATAAGTCTTTAATTTGTGTAAAAGCTTGTTATGGTTTATGAAGTAATGTCATCAATGTAGTATTAAAATAATTTTATTTTTGTGTTGTTTTGGCTTTAAAAGTTTAATGATCGTGTGCAACTGTTTTTTTTTTTTTAAGCTCCTAAAAAGCCTCGTGTAAGATTCAGTAACATTATGGAGATTCGACAACTCCCAGCAAGCCATGCACTGGAAGCAAAGCTGTCTCGCATGTCATATCCCACCGTTAAGGAGCAGGAATCAATATTAAAAACTGTAGGGAAACTAACTGCAACTCAAGTAGCAAAAATCAGCTTTTTCTTTTGTTTTGTGGTACGTGCTCTTTTCCTTCAAAAAACTAAATAATTTAAATGTATATTAATAAGGAAAATTCTTATCTATGAGGTATTGAGATGCCTTGTGTTCATTATGCCTCATTTTTTAAACATTGTATGAACTAAATCCAGAAATGAATTGTAAAACAGAAAGATCCTGTGTGTACAAGCTAACTCTAAAGTCAGTTGTAAGCTGTGTTGTGCTGTCCATTGTAGGTATGTTTGCAACAGCTCTGTAGCAAGGTCTAAGGTTACATGAATTATTTTGCTCACTCTGTCTCACTCTGTCACTGTGCCCTTAAATGCTGTGAAGTGACAACAGTTACTGTCCTTTAGCTCCAACGAGGGCTGCATGATGTAGGAATTTTTTTGGCTGTTTGTTTCTAGAATCATGATTTTAGGTTCACAACCAATGCTACTAGTAACCTTCTGTTACTGGTATGTATGTGTATTTCTTGGGCAACATAATCCTGCTTTAGCCTGCAGAGTGATAGCTGTCCTGGGACTGTATCAAAGATCTCCATAATGAGTTCTTCATCAAAATAATGTTTAAATGGTTGCCGTTTCTTTTATTTATGAAGGAGTTTACAGGCATGAATCTTTCCAAAATATCTTGGAGATATGTCATGTTTTTAGAGTGGAAGCAGTGCAGGTTAAAGTACTCCTTTTATTAAGAAGGAAAAGCAAGAAACTCATTGGATTGATTAATGTCTCATGCTTCTCTAGAAATTTCTTTACAACCCCAGTGGAATAATCATCTCAAAGCACTTCCAAAACAACTTGTATGTTTAGTTACTGCTGAATAGCTATTATAATTCAAAATCAAATCATTCAAATGAAATTTTTTAATTATGTTTCAATTCTGAAGTGTGTTATTTCATTGCCATGTTCTGCTTATATTTTTCAAGAAACTGTTTCTTCTTTAAATAGCTTTTTAAAGCACTGACAAACATCCATTATATTGCTATCCATATGCTCACTGAATTATTTATCTTTTTCTCCAGTGGTTCTTGGCAAATTTTTCTTACCAAGAAGCTCTATCGGATACACAGGTTGCCATAGTTAATATCTTGTCTTCAACCTCTGGTGAGTTTTATTTACACCATAAGATGTGCATTATGATATGAGGTTGTTTATAGCATAAGAGTATTTGCCTTACATTGGACTTGTGTGTCTTACCTGTGCTCCAGGGGAAGGCAATGCTTAAAACCATTGCATATGTGTATTTAAAAATTGCACTATTATTGGGCTGTTATCATGATGCCATCCTCTTTGCTACTCAGATTTGTTTGTTTTGCTATACTTTTGTGGCTGTGTCTGTATAGTAAAGAGCTGTATGTGGAGTGTTATAGGCCTGAAGTAAAGATGATGTTATCTCCACCTTCCCCTTCCCTGATCCTCAGTAAAAATTTTCTTGCTATTTATTTGTAAATGTAAGCTTGTGTTTTTGTAAAGAGCAAATGTCAATGCAGTTTACTGAACAAAGCTGGGTTGTATAGAGTCTTCTTATTTTCTATTGCAGGACTTTTTACTTTAATCCTTGCTGCAGTGTTTCCCAGTAACAGTGGGGATAGGTTCACCCTCTCCAAATTGTTAGCTGTTGTTTTAAGGTAAGAATATAGAATGGAACATTTGATTAAAATCTTATTATTGCAGTGAGGGAGCAAATATATCTACAGTATTTGTGACAGTGTATGCTATGTGGCAGTATTGTTTGTTTCTTTTTGTGGGTGCATGTTTGTGAATCAAGTATTTAAAACAAGTTGAACAAATGCATGAACAAGTCTTTTAAAATACTCTATATAGGGAACGATTGCACAATCTCACACTCCTATTGTAAATTAAAATAATGTAATTTCTATAGGAAATTCTTGTGCTTGTTGTCTAATGATGGTGGGTTTTTTGCACAGATGGGAAGAGGTTGACATTTGATATCTTGTCAGCCTCTTTCATTTAAATACATGAGGCGTTGTTCCCTGAAGTCAATAAGTTTGCTTTAAGTTTTGAATTAGACATTTAAAAGAGAAAATTCCTTTTGACTTTATCAGAAGTGTGTTGGGTTAATGAAAAATATCTAAAGTTTTAGTACTTTCGTGAGGTTTCCCTCTGTATTTTTAGTTTCATCTTTGTGGAAAAAAAAACAAAAAATCATATTGACTTAAGTAGCGTTTTGCATTTCTTCTTTTCTTACTAGCATTGGTGGTGTAGTACTTGTTAACCTTTCTGGATCTGAGAGATCTTCTGGAAGAGATACAATAGGTATTTTGTTTGTTTTTTACCCTGAAAAATGCAGTGGTGCATGCCATTGTAAACACTTGACAATACTTAGAAGGTTATATAGAAAGATGCATACTTGCATTTTGGTCTCATAGCTCCTGAAACTAGGCATTTACGATGATGTATTTTTCTGGATATAACTTAAGAGAGCTTTTTAGGTATTCAAGCTCTCTGCATTTTTAAGTACTTTTCCTGTAGTAATGGATTCAGTAATAAACAATTCTGAAACTGTCATATAGAGATTTATTATGTTTAAAATAATGTGAAATGTATAACCTTTGACACATCTAAAGTCTGTATTTCTCATCTTTACAGGTTCCCTTTGGTCCCTTATAGGAGCAATGCTGTATGCTGTGTACATAGTAATGATAAAAAGGAAAGTAGACAGAGAAGATAAGCTTGATATACCAATGTTCTTTGGTAAGACTAATAATGCTAATGAAGAAAGTTTTAATTCAGCATGTGATTGAACTGTTTTCAGGCACTTGCCTATATACTAAGTGTCTAAGGGCCCAGAAAAGGCATAAAGTGGAGAATACCCAGTTCTTTCTATCGTTTTTAGTGCTTTAGAGACTGATTGTATGGATTATTTTTTGTTTACAGTCTTGATGTGTTTATGTTATTTTATCCATGACAGTGTAGACAGTCCTGCTAGATCTGAAGAATCTTGTAAATATCAAAACTGTAAATATCTGACCAAAGTGTTTCTTGGCAGTTTCTGGTAAAGTTTCTTAATTTCCTTCCTCTAAAACACCAATAAGTGGTAACAAAACAATATTTCAATATGTGCATTATCAAAATAGTGTTTTTTAGTAAAAACTATAGTTTTGAAGAAGCTCAAAGGTCTTTTTTTGTGATTTACCTCTGTTACTGTTGTTTTTGCATTCAGGTTTTGTAGGGCTGTTTAACCTGTTGCTGCTATGGCCAGGATTTTTCCTGCTTCACTATACTGGGTTTGAAGCATTTGAGTTTCCCAACAAACTCATATGGATGTGCATTGTCATTAATGGCCTTATTGGAACAGTTCTGTCAGAGTTCCTCTGGTTGTGGTGCGTGAAATTTACTTTGCCTATATATCCCATACATTGTCTTACTTGTTTTTCAGATGTTAAGATGTCAAAATATCTAGGTAGTTTTGCAGTCTAGCTGTCTGTAAGTACATTTTGAGTTAGAGAGTGTTACCCAACATGTTACAATGTGTTGTGTAAGGTAATTTTAAAGAGACAGATGATGTGGCCTTACCAAAAATACTTATTTTCTTATGCAGAGTCATTTCTGGACATAAGTCTGCTTTTATTTTTTTAATTGACCAGACTATGGCAAGCCAGACTTAATTGCTGTAAGCTGATGTTAAATGATTTCAAACTAAAGACTAAAAACAAAATGAACGTTATGCTAAGCGAGGTCACTACAAAGTCGTGAGTTCTCAGTTGTCTTGAAAGGTGTATAATAAAATTAAAGCTCACTTGAAATTTTTGATTGCTGAAACATATTCTGTAGTTTGATGCATTACTTTGGCTGCCTTTTAATCTTTAAATTAAGACTATTACTACTTTTTTTCTCCCTGCAGGGGCTGCTTTCTTACCTCATCACTGATAGGCACACTTGCTCTAAGCCTTACGATACCTCTGTCCATCATCGCTGACATGTGCATGCAGAAGGTAACGTACTAAACTGAAGCTTAATTAAAAGGCTAGTGCAGGTGTTTCTTATAATTCAATGACAATGATCGTAATATATACAATGAAGTGTATTTTGCCTTCAGTGCTACTTGTTAATAATTGAACTACACTGGAATTCACTCTCTCGTAATATTCATAGGTATGATAGCTTTTGAGTGGTACTTCAGATACATTTGGTTGAGATGCAGCTTGAAGGAAAAGTAAAATTAATTTCAATAGTTTTACAGGTGTCAATAGAGTCGTAAGGAAAGGATGCAGGAAATTTTAGAATATAGGGAGTAATACTTATCTGAGCCAGATAAGTATTTTCTGGGCTGAAAAGGGTACGCTTCTGGAAACTTTGAATGGAGAGTGCTGGCCTCGCTCTACCAATTGCTGCCTGTTTGCACTGCTTTGGTATTCTTCTGATTCATCTTGCAAATACAGGTTTGCTTGGAGTGTAAGCTCTGTGCAAATAGAAATGCAAAAAATATAGGAAAAAATATAGGAAAATATTAGAAGACTGTATATATTCATAAAATTGGTAATTATGGAGTAGTAACAACTCATTAACCTAATAAATCAATAAAGTTGTCTGCAGTAATTGACAAATTCTGATGCTTACAAACAAATTTGTAACCACTGATTAAATATCCCCTTTGGTAATTTCTGTATTGATTAACTTCTCTTAGAAATCAGTGAGTCTCGCAGCTGTAGTTTGCTAGATTGTGAGAATGAAACATCAGGTCTTCAACTCTGCATATTTTTCTTCCACAAGAGGGAGCCTTGCTTGTGGTTAATTGTGCTGTTAGCCTTAAACAAAATTTAAGTTTGCAGGAAACTGCATCTCAAACTTACGAATCATTTTTATAATAATGAATAATTATTCCAAATATACAGTATACCATTACTTTTCTGTTACTGAATGAACAATGATTTTCTCTTAATTCCAGGTGCAATTTTCCTGGCTATTTTTTGCAGGGGCAATCCCTGTGTTCTTTTCTTTTTTCATTGCAACTCTCTTGTGTCATTATAACAACTGGGATCCAGTGATGGTGGGAATCAGAAGAATCTTTGCCTTTATCTGTAGAAAACATCGCATTCAGAGGTAGGACGGTCTCAAAGGATAATCTTGTCTCTTCTTTTTTCGTTGCCTTTCTAAACTCTTAAAAAACAGTAAAAAACAACAATACTCCTGCCATATTTGTTTCTCTATTACTGTTATTGCTTTGTAGCTTTCGATTATTGTTATTGCTGTGTAGTTTAACAAAAATCTATTTCTTCTAAGAATGCCAGAAGAAAGTGAGCAGTGTGAAAGTCTCATTCCTATGCATAATGTATCTCAAGATGGAGAAGGTTGCTCATAGGCAAAAGGTATGCTGAACAAAACTCAGACAATGTGATGAAAGGGGAGCAGTAGGTTTTATGGCAGTGTATACTACACATATTTCAACAGAGGCTACAGTTCACTTTTTCTGAATGGATGGGTAAAATTTTGAATAGTATTTTCATAATTATTTAAATTATGACTTCATACAAAGCATTCTTCATGCTGGTTTTTTGTTTTAGTTGAGTTGATGGTTTTAAAATGTAAAGAATTTTTTTAACAAGATCAATATTTTAACAATACTTAAATAGTATTATAATTTTGGGGACAAGACTTTTTGGAGGGGAGTAGAATTTTTTCCTGTGGTTGGTGATTTGCTTTATTGTTTTGCTTTTGTTGGATAGAGGTAGAGAGATTTCTCTGTGTAATGTAAGGAGAGCCTCTGTACCTTGCATAAGTTCCAGCGAAACTTATGTATGCAATAAACTTCATTTTTCTTCCCAGTACTGTGATTTTTTTTTGAATAAGCTTTACTTTTCCCTCCCTCATTGCCCCCAAGTAATATCCCTAAGGGGAAAGGAGGGAAGATTTTCCCTTTAGTTCAGTATATTACAATAGCTCTTATAGTTCAGAAAAGCCAGGCTGTTGCAGAAGAGGCAAAGACTATCTCGTGATGTGTGGTGAGTCTGCAGGACATGTGCTGTAATGTTCTGATGCCCCTGAGGTTTCAGTTCGACGTCTTGCACTTTGTGGAAAATATGGGCCATTTGAGGAAATTTGGAGATCAATGGTCTCCATCACTATAGGCCTTGAAAACAGGATTTGTCAAGGAGGAGTCCTCATGTTTGTGAGTGTCAGACCAAAATTAATGTCTAAATTCTATCAGACATTAGGGAAGATAGTTCCCAAGATAAGGACAGGGAAACTAGAGGAGACTGCTTGGAGTGTTTGCAAAATTTCCTTTTTCTAAAAGGAGGTTGCACAAACCTCTAAAAAGGAATTTTGTAGGTAATTTGTTAATGCTGTCTTGGAGCATGGAGATGGATTTAGTTCAAATCCCTCTCTGAATTTTCAAGACTTACCTGATCAGAAGAAGATTTTTATTTCCTAAGGTTGCCCACATTTAATAAGGAAATTAAAAATATCCTAACCAAATAGTAATTGTGAAATGTTTTTAAACTCTGGCACATAACCGATACCATTTACATTTATAAATAACCGAAAAAATAAATAGCAATAGCTTTTTCATTAATATTGTAGCACTGGTAATTCTTATTTTTTCTTTTTTTCTTCCCTTAGTTTAAAAATGGAATGATGACCAGCGAAGAGACAATCTTCTGGAAAGTCCCTAAGGAATCATGTTTCAGTGCCTATTTTGAATTTGTAGTAAAAATAAGAAGTTTCAGTTCTTTTGAAACTCTAAACTTTTCCTCTTTCTGCTTTCATCTGGTTTTATAAACAAACAACTTTACTACATGCGTATTGCTATAGGGAGTCTTAGTCCATCTAAGCAACCAACCTGCCTTACAACACTGAGCTGGTGAAGTTACTTGACAAAATCAAAAAATGAATGCTGTTAGGTGATTTTTCTTTCTTTTTTTTTAAACTCACAATTTTGTTAAATGCTGGACAATATTATTTTTTAAAAATACTTTCAAATGAGTTATGTAAATAAGTTTGCAGGTCATCATTTCTTACAGGCTTTCAGGTGAAAAGCGAAATAGAAACGTTACCTGTAGTAGGTACAAATTAACTTTTTTATGTTGTATAAAATCTATTTGCATATTAATAGAAGAAAATAGAAAAGTAATTTATTAAGTGCATTCCTGTAATTATGCAGGCAGGATCTTTGTACGGTTCTGGAACACTACAAATATATATATTGTCTTACTCCATTTTGAGAAGCCTTGTAATTGCAATGGGTGCCCATGTTTAAAAATCTCTTATTACCTAGCAATCTGGAGTGTTTAAAACTTTAGCAAGTAGTAATATTTTTCTAAATACAGTAAATCTGGTATAGATTCATAAAATCAATGCTTATTTTAAATAGACTGGTTATGTTAAACCGTCATTAGTCAAAATTATCGATTATGGAAAGCTAGGTTAAAAAATCTTTCAGCAGTTAATTTGATCTTATGTTTTCAATTCATTACAGTAATGTACAATTGGCCAATAATAATCTGCCAAACAATATAAAAATTAAAGATGTTTGCATTGTTTTTTCAACTGTATTTAATAAATTTATTCTAAATCTTATATTTTTTATCTTATCTTTTTTTACTGCAGTACTTCTATTTGAGTCTGAAAAGCTGTGAATAATTATATTAAAAATATTTTTGATTAGTCAATATCATTTTCCAGGTTCTGACCTATAAGACACAGCTTAAAAAAATAATTTTGAATTTGAAGAATTTGATCTTTGTAAGAGCAGTGTGTTTGGTGGTACAACTGCTGGTCTAGAGGGAATGCAGGAAAGCAGCTTACCCGTCTGTATGTTTAGAAGGATTGATTACGCAATATAGAATTTAAAGGCAAAATTCTATAGATGGAGAAAAGGAAAGATAGTTGATTATGGCGAGAAAAGGATGATTCTGGTTAGAGGGAAATACCTTCATGATTTTTTTTTCCTACCATTCTTAATATTGTATTATGTTACAAATTTCAGTATTTCAGTTTGAAATGTCTGAAATAAGTAGGAGGCTTTGAGGTAAGAGAGAAGTAAGTCCCTCTTTGAAAACCTGAAATGGGGATTAAAAAAATAATTTACCCCTTTTTTAAGACACTTAATATCTCTTATTTTAATTCCCTGAAACCACAAGCAAAGCAATTTAAAGTAGTATGTATAGCATTTTATATTAACCTCAGTGGGATTTTGAGTTTTCTCCTGATAGGAGGAGTTTCTAGTAGGATTTTTTCCTAAATTCTGACAAATTGGAGGTTGTTGGCTTTTTCCTTCTTTTGTCTGTGTGTTGTGAAGAAATGCTATTAAGGGATAATGGCAAGTGTTTATGTCCCTTTTTGCAGTTATATTTGAATGAGGTCTGTCCTGAATATACAATACCAGGCTTTAATAAGCAAATTTGGATGGGTTTACTTAGAGCAACCAACCTGTCAGAGCTTTCAGTTTGCTTTCAGACAGGCAATTGCAGTGTTTTTAGGGCAATGTCACCATGCTGTTTTTTTGCAGCTGGTCATACTGATCACTGGAATCATAACTTTGGAGCTATAACATAAGGCAGTTGCTATCTGTGTTTTTTCCCTATGTCCAGGTTAAAAGTTTCCCTATGTCCAAGTTAAAAGTTATTATCTTAGTCTCTATGTATCTTTAGTGGCATTGTTGCTTCAGAGTTTTACAAACAAAATATTAGAGAATATTCTTCTGTCTCTCACTACACGAATGTTGAATCATCTTAGATTTCAGCTAAACTGAAAAAATTAAGGCCTGCCCACTCTATTTTGTTTGTCTTTTTGATTTAAAAAAAATGAAATCTTTTTGGCAGGAAGAGATTTTTAGCTGTCCTTTTGCACTTAATTGCAGTGCTTTATAGAACGAAAATTGTATCAAATTACCCCTTCTGAAAGGCCATAGATTTTTAAACAGTGGTGCCCCTGTGGTTACGAGAAATGTGTTATAATTTTAATTACTGAAGTTAAGACATGTAACGTTGTTCCTGCATTTAATAGAATGTGATCAGATTTTTCTATAAAATCTTGTGATTTTTAGTACACTAATATTTTATAAATATATTGTCTTATTTGAAATGCAATTTGTGTAGCTCTCTCATGGGTGCTTGATAGATGCACAAGAGATTTTAGCTTTGATTCTCAGGTACTGCTGATACAGTGGTGTGGTTTCGTTTTTGCTATTAATTTTATTTTTCTTTCTCCCCCATCCCCTCCCCATCCCAAATTACAACTGGAATGTGAAGGAGCTCTCCGATGTTAAAGCTTTTGTTACCCCTCTGCTCACCTGCACTGGCACTGCTCTTGTTTCACGTTGGGAATGCCTCGATTCTGGCTTCGTTTTTGGAGGAAGTGCATATACTTTAAAAATAAGCAAATGAGTTCAATGAATTTCTGCAGTCCTGTAAGGCAGTCTTTTTTTGTTTGTTTTTGTGTATGTATGTGTTTTTTGTTGGATGTTTTTTGGCTTTCTTCCCTGTGTTTGAGTAGTGACTTTGTTTTCTTTTGCCCCAGGTTTTGGAGTTGTTTGTTTTTTATGTGTGGAGGAAATGATAGTAATTTGCCAAAAGCCACCTAGCAAACCCAAGCTTTTGGGGTACGGCTGCATCTCTCCTAGTTCAGTGTACTGTGTTCTGCAGTCCAGCATTGCAGGAACCAAGGATTTGGGGTGGTTTTTCTGGCCTTCAACTGCTAGCATTTGCTCGTGGCAAAAGTGTGTTGATCAGCAGGAGCTGCTGTGGGCTTCCAACTGCTTCAGCGAGGGACACAAGTACCTGTGGTTCCCTGTGAGGCCGCGTGGGCTGAAATCAGGTGTGTCAAGGAAACCTGGCTGAAATCAGGTGTGTCAAGGAAACCTGGCTGAAATCAGGTGTATCAAGGAAACCTGGCTGAAATCAGGTGGCACTGGGATTCCTCACATAACAAATTGTGGTGCTGCACGTGATGCTTGACCCCACATGCTGCTGTATGCATCACTTACCTTCGTGTAACACATAGCAGCAAAGCCTGTGAGTTACTCCTCTCGATGTGTGCTGTGGCTATAGGGCACACTCCTTTGTTGGCCGCTGTGGCTATAGGTACTGCTCTTCTGTTGGCTTTTAAATAATGTGGTAGAATGATTTCTTTAATTCTTGACTTCCTCTGTCTTCATCCTCAATGTCTACTCCCTACTAAAAGGATTTTATCATGGGGAAATGATACTGAACTTGCAGCCACAAGGAGGGGAAAAAGGAGTTAAATTCAGATATTAAGTGAGCTCGTGGACAGTCTCCAATTTGACGTGGTGCTGGGCCTCCAAAAGGCAGAGTGTTCGTGTGTTAGGTGATAAGAAATAGCATGCTCAAAAATCAAGGCACAAGCTAATATTAATATCACAGCATCAACTGATAAGGCTAACTACAGGATGGTACTTTAATCCATTTCTTTATTCTTTAGAAGTTCTTTAGGTAATTACCCATTCTGTTACAACTGTTCGTCATAACATATGAAGTGTCTGAAACTTAATAGCTAAAAGTGCATTTAAATGTTGATGGTTCTTAGTTTGTTGTGCATGATTTTTCCTTTTTAATCCAGGATTGCGTTAACACGACTTTGTTTTACACAGTTATCTCATGGCATGCCTTCTCAGGGAATGTGGATGATACTATGCGATGTATGAGTCGATAACTAATTTGTGATTCTTTTTTTTAAAACCAAGTTAAAACCATTTTCAGCTTTTGCTCAAGCATCACATGAATTACATGTTGAGTTTCCCTTAATTTATTTGGTGAATCATGATGAGAGTGTTAGAGCATTTCAAGGTGGCAATAAAATACATTTTGCCCAATACTTCATTACTTTTCAGACAACACTTTATTCACGATTGATGTTGAAATTTGTGCATTTTTCCCTCTTTTCTGTACCATGCACCATATAAATTCATAGCTGCACTGCAGATTTCAAAGCTGCGCATATGTCATGACATTAACTTTCATGGTTAGACAATGCTGTAGTAAAATATAATCTAATCCTGGGGTAGAGTGGCAGTCTAAATCTGCTAGCATAAATATATACATCTATCATTAAATTTTTATGAAGTCTATTAACTTTGTGGGATTTTGTTTGTTTTTCCAGTAAAGTTACTTTGGCTAGAGTAGGATTTGATCCAAGGTCCACCAGTCATCGACAGCATTAACAAAATAGAAATATTGAGATGAAACTCGGCAGTCAGGTTGATCTCTAAGACTTTATAGTATTTCCACCTGCACAATAGAAATACTGTACAATAAGTCTGGAGTGGTTTAAACTTCTTTATAAATGTAGGGATCAAACACTGTAAAGTGTGTTAGGCTGTACCTGGCCACAAAAGGTATTTCCCTCTAGCCAGCATGCAGCTTGGTTATTTCAAAGGTGAATTTTCTTGCTATCTAACTCCTTCAAAAGCAGCAGCTATGGGAGATGTTAATGACTTGACTTGTTTGTAATGTTTCTAGGGAAAATTCAGTAGTGACAACAGTGCAAGGGATTAGAGACTTGAGGATGAGGTTCCTGTTCACAATTTCTTATTTGGCATTTCCACTTGCTTTCGTTTAGCCAAAAGGCAGCAGAGCGTTTCCTCTCCAGTTAAAGCTGTGGTGACTGTGTCTTGACCATCTGATTCAGAGCTGTTACAAATCTGGCTTTAAAAAATAGTCTATGGCAACACTGTCTGTTAAAAACTAGAGGTGTGAAGCTCCACATGAGCTTGGGTAGAGTTAGAACAGGTCTGAACACGGCCCAGAACCACATCGCGATGCTGAGCGCAGTAAGTGATCAGCCCTGCTGTGAAACACCCACATTGTTTAGTTTTGTCTTTTCCACTTCTTTAAAAGCACCTTTCCTTTTTCTCCTAAACTATGTAAAAAGCAGCTAGAACCTCCTTTTTTTCCTTTTTTTATTTTCTTTTTTTCCTCTTCCACACTCCCTTTAGCTATGGGAACAGCAAGGGCCCAGACAGTCTCCCTCTCCTATGGGACAAGAGGGGGAGGAAAAGAATGTTATAGGATTCTTAATGGAAATGAAGAATCTTATTGGATAGCATTATGGGATCAGCTATAAAATCATAGGAGTAATTCTTATAGCACAACTACATATAGGAAATATTTGCTTTTAACTTTGCAATAATTATATATTGGCTTGATCTCTCTGTAGTTGATCTTGATTTAATACAGAATGTAGATATTTTAAATGTCACCATTTCATGTTAAAAGTGAATCAGTCTCTAAAAAAATTAAGGGAAGATTTTTATTTATAGAAATAATGTACATGCAAAGTGGTTTATTTGTATTTTTGGCTCTTTTTGTGATGTCTTCAAGTCCATAAAATCCAGTTACAAATAAATGCTGTTCCTATTCATTGAAAATCATGAGAGACCACTTAGATAAAGCTCTATTGAAAGCTTAGCCACTTATTCAAATTGACATTATCTGAGTGGAATTAAGGGAGTGTTTGGAATATGCAATACGGACATTGGCCCTGTACAGCTAAATGACTCTGTTGTCATGTTGTAATGGTTTTAAAATGTTTTAAATGGGTCTTCAGGATCTTTGGGATGAGTATTAGTAAAACAAAACATTTCTGAAACATTTTTGGATGTTTACTGATTGTTTTGTCCAACTTTTAAATCTTTTTGTGCACTAAAAGATGAGCATAATGCAGAGGAAAACAATCGTGGCTTGACACGATATTTTAAATCAAGAAAAATAGC
>JAVCKT010001731.1:0-27058 GCA_032273925.1 Rhynchotus rufescens
GATTACAAGTGATATACTTACTTACAGTAAAAAGCTAAATGAACTGTGTATACTACAGTGCAAGGCTTTACTGGATACGGTATTTGAAGCCAGAGGTATGGAGAAACAAGTAAACAAACAAACAAAATCCCACATGATGAATTATACAAAGCTCCAAGCACTTTGTTGTTGTTGTTTTGTTTCCTCCACTAGAACACTGCCACGGTGCCTACTCAGTTTGCCCCTGGCATGAGTCCTACTGGCCAGCCTCAGGCCTGCTTTCTCTGAAGGAAATTAAAAACTCATGCGAATATTCTACTCAAGTTTTTATGATCTTCCATAAGTTTCAAGGTCAAACACAAACCTACCACACGCTTCAAGCAGTGCAGAAACAGTGCTTAGCAAGGTGTCAGTTTGACAATTCTCCTACTGTGTCTTGGTCTCATAAAGATGTTTTATAAAAATTGATATTACTTGGCTACAATAAGTCACAGTTATTGCATGTCCAGATAATAAGCAAGCCATTGAGTGGGAGTAATTGAAAAACCAATCATGTCTTTGATGCCTATCTTGATGAGGAAGGAAGCATTAATGAATGGCCTTTGCAGGTGAGGACTGCAATTTAAACAACAATGATGAATTTGTAAAAAACATAGTTGAAAAAAGCATTGCTTACAAATACATAAAGGAGAACATTGCCAGCAAGCCTTTCATAGAGATTAGATATCATGGCCACGAAACAAGCCTAGGGATGAGATGAATGACCTTCATCTCTTTAATCCAGGTTGGCTGACTTGGAAGTAGTCAGCCAGCTGAATTCAGCTACACAGAAGTAGCTGAATCAGCCTGAAGGCCATCTAGCATAGTATCCTTTGCATATTGCAATTTTATGTTTTTCTTAACCCTGTGATTAAGTGTTTAATCCACTTAACTCACAGTAATAATAAAAAACTTTTCTAAGCAGCTCTCCTTACTAAAATATTTGCTTTGCATTAGTTTCCTGTTAAACAAAATTTATGATGTTTCTTTGTGTATTTTTCTAAGTGTATAAGTTTCTAAATACAATATACTATAAAACATAATAATATGAGATAATTTGAGGTAGATGTGGATTTTTATCTCATCTGCAGATTAATCTGCAGATTAATCTGTTGCAAAATATGTATGTTATTCAATGTACTGTCTGTCTCCCACAACACCATTGTATAAGAATCATCAAGACTGGTTGACTTTGAAAAAAGTATAGATGATAGAAGACAAATATAGAACTAACCTCACTATTTGTGCTTTGGATTTAGAGAAATAGAGGATTTTCTGATCAAGCAACAATACTGTTGCAATGTCATTCCAAGCTATATGATTGCCCAAGTTTCTGGTTTTAGAAGTATTTGCCTATAAGTCCTTTTGTCTGAATTTTCTTTAGAAAATTGCCTATAGCTATTTGTTATAAGACCATTTTAAGCAGTGTTATATGATAAAATTATTTATATTTTTAGTCATTAAAAAACATGACCTAATCCATCAAGGGCAGACTGAAACCTTCCCTGGACTTCCTGGATCCTAAAGCTGTTCTAGAGTTGCAAAGGCTTGACTTCCAGCGAAACTCTCTTGCAGAATAAATGTTGTATGAACATGCAGGAATTGCTAACCAGCTTCCAGTTTTTGCTCAGTGTGTCTCACTCTCACATGACAATGTTTGTGGGTTTACTAAGCTATGCAAACACTGCAAAGCTACACATCTACAGCAGGAAGTGTAGCCTCACACCTGTTTAAGGGAAAAAAGCATTTCTTTTACAAGATTATTTCACATTTCCTTTGTGCCAGTAGAGAAGGCTAGTACTGCAGACTTTGTCAAAAAAGACTTTGAAAGCTTGTAGATAATCTCATCATTTTTAAATAATACCTAACTGTATAAAATGCTGTTATTCATATAGGTGTTTGAGACTCTAAAATTTCCATTCATGTTCTCATTACTGAAGAGTGTAACACCTCGTTTACTGTCAAAGTTTAAGTTTCTGTTACTTGTCATCATCTGTCCATTCAACATCCACATAAGACTGCTCATTTTGATTCTCTGGCAGCACCTGCAGGGCCAGAGGAAAGTCTGAACTGATTCCTCATGGAACAGTGGGCAGCACTCATTCCCAGGAAGCTTAAAGTCTTTAGACTTACTACTGTAATGAGCAAACATGCTGCACTTACTTTGCCTGAATACAATAGTATTTTATAGTTATCTCTACAAAGTAGCTCTTCTTGCCTTGTAAGCTTTGTACAATTCCCATAAGCCTGCTTATGTCGTCTCCAAGGAAATTCTCAGCTTTGTCATGGTAGGCACATAAAGCCAGGAGGCAACACAAACACTAGCTTTTTCCGATGTTGAAAGACGTACCTCACTGTGCAAGTATTCAAATATTTCATTGTTTATTTCATTTGGGATTATTTCTGGAAGTGTCATCTCCAAATGCCAAGCAATGCCTCAATATCTCAGAAAGGCACCACAGGAAATGTCATTTAGATACTGTTTTGCAGGTTAGATGATGTGAGATCCTTAAAAAATACACTGGCTGACTACTTATTCCAAGACAGCTGAGGTTTGCCTCAGTGTGGTAAGTGTATGAGCTTGTGGAGGAATGTGTTTTTTTCCTAATCGTAAGTGCCCAAATGCCTATGTTGCTTTGATTCAATGCAACTTTCAGCAGAATATTAAACAATAAAACAGTTGTCTAATGTGCTATACTTGCAGGTCTCCAGACAGTAGGAATATTCAGAGTTGGAAGCTCAAAAAAGAGAGTAAGACAGGTGAGTGGCCATGGATGCAAATGTCCCTGCTTTTCCCTCATCAGCTACAATACCCTGAAATGTTTTTCCTTCCTGTTAGGCTATTTCTTCCCATTCCTCACTTGGTGAAATAATTAGGAGGTTTTGTGTCTGTTACTTTACCATGCTTTTGATAGCTCATAATGGGCCTTTTCCAGTCATCTTTTGCCTGTGATGAAACCCTTGTCAGTATCTCAGCAGGTTAACAACACTCTGTGTGTTTTGCTCTGCAGAAGTAAGAGGGAGTAGGAGATCTGAATAGTCTACAGTGATGAAATTTTCCAAAGGTTACACTGTAGAGGGAAAAAAATCTTGGCTGCAAGTTTCATCTGAGAAACAGCTGAAGCTCCCAAAGTAAACTCAAACTGTAAATCTTTTTTGGAAAACTTACAGTATGAGAAAATATGCAAGCAGAAAACAATCTCTTTGACCCTCAAATTGCTGCTCCCAAATTTCACCTTTCTTTTACCCCTTTTAGGCTTCAAGGTCAGCACAGTCCCATCCAAGTCCCAGGCTCAGCCAAATGTTGAAAAGGCAAAGATAGTGTACGATTAGGTTCCAGAGACAAGACGGGAGAGGGTGTTTCCTCAGCCTCGTTATTTCATTGTTATTCCCAGAATTCCTGTACATGTTGAAGTGACAAAATAGCAGACAATAGCACTTATTCTTAATAGAGAAGATGGAAAGCTGTAGAAAAGTACCTCTTGCATAAAAGGCCAAATAGAAAGGAGCAAAAAAAGGCTTGACTGCATCAGATTGCTAAATTAACTTCTGTGTTGCAAGACTACCTAACAGCGATTGGCTTGCTGGAAAGCTACCTTAGATCTGACTCCATTCTGACTGTTATTTTGTAGTTTGTTCTTTTCCCATTCCTAGTGTAGAGTGACTGAAGTACCCCAAAAATATGGAAGGGTAAGTTGCCTGACATTTGCATTTCAGGCTTTAATGGCAAAACGCATTATGTAGGGATAAGTGCAGTTGCATCACACCTATGGGAAAAAAAAGCAGGGGCTTATGATTGTTTGCTTGTAAGCTAAGCCTCTCTTTGAACATCACTAACATTCACCAGTTTTGCTTTTACTATGTTTTCAAAAGGTGAGGAAATAAGAGATTTGGTTTTTTATGTATTCTATTACATGGACTAATTCTTTGAATTATGTGAACTAATTTATTTTATTAAACAACATCGAAGTGTCAGCTTGGCTCTTGCAGTTACAATAATAAATGCTGTCAACATGAACACATGGGAAAATCTGGATTCAATTAAAATTCCATTCATTTTCTGGACTATGGAAAGCCAAACCAAATACTCAAATTCTGTTGTACTTCTGCAGTTTTCATTAGCTTTTTTTATATAGAAAGGAGGCATAGTTTTGCTGCCTTCACTCCCCAGTTAGAAAACATCCTATTCAACTGCATTTTGCTGCAATAAGTAAATAAGTAAATAAACGTGCCAGCAGGGTTTGCATTTGCTGAGCAGGAGAAAATCCAGAGCAATGTGTGTGTGTGTGTTGCAAACCTCTGTAGAGCTTTTTCATCTTCAGTGGGGTGTAGGACAAGCAGTCTCATGCCAGCATTGCCTGCACAAGCTGCACATGGTACGGCTGCATGCCAGCTACTGCCATGTGCCTGGAAAAGATACGGGTGCGTGAGCAGAGCAATGTGGCTAAGTGGATCTGAGGGCTTAAGTGCTGCTGGCCGCTGCCTGTCCCAGCTGCGATGGCCTCAATTCCCATGTCTCACACACTTGTGGGCACTCTGCTTTCCCAAGGGCACTTTCCGAAAGCATTCGCTGCAGTTGAAATCCACAAGATATCGGGTTTAAACATAAAAATACACAGCTTTTTCACTGTCATACTCTGTCCAATCTGTTCTGCAGATGATTATTTGATATTGTGCTAATTATAGCATCCGTCTGGACCTCATGGGCTATCAAACAAAATATTGTATATTCAAGGCAATTTAGGATTCAGGCAATTATTTAGGAAGTTCCAATTCCTGATGCAGTGCTAATCTGCTTTCTTGGTTGCTTTTATAGCTGTGCAGATGCAGTCCTCTGGATAGAGGTAATTGATGGTGCTCCATAGTGATGTCCCACGTTTACCACTAATCTACAAGACAAAAATCCTCTTAATAACATAATTATTGATCATTAATTATGACTAATTATCATTATGATTAGTATTAATGATATCAATAGTAGTTTTACTTAGTAAATTAAAGGAGTCTCCAGCTTTTACAGAATGCCTTTCACACACAATGGCACACTCGCAGCAGAAAATGTGAGATTTTCTACATCCTGCTCCCTATTTACTATTTCATAGATTTGTTTGGGATCAAGATTTGCCACAGATTATCACATAGTTTGTTTGTTGTTTACCATCTTTCTTCCCTGTATTGTTTCTCTATATTGTTTAAATATATTTTAAACCATGCTAATGGAGGCTGGTATCTTAAATTTCCTGTTCTACAATTAGATTTAGCTATAATTATTTACAAGAGAAGATATATATGAGATCATATATATCAGAATATAGTATCAGAAAAGAAATTAATTGAATTGAATTTCTTTACTATTTTAAAAATGACAATAAGAAATGGAGCTTTTGGCTGGAAGAAAGTATATACCAAATTCTACTATTGGTGCTGGGAAATCTCTCCAGAAAGGCAAGTTTTTATCTTTTCAAACAGCATGTCAAATATGAGAGAATGATTTCTTCTGCCTTTATGAAGTTTGATGCCTTTGACTTGCATAGTACTTTTGTGGGAAATGTAGGTGGAAAAATAGCAGTAGCTCATGATGGTTTTGGTTGGGTGTTTCTTAACTCCCTGTTGGTGCTCACTTAGGGAGTATAGCTAAAACAGGAAAGTGGAACAGGATGTGTGTGGAAAAGTGCCATGAAGTCTTAGCAAACTTGGCTACTTATTGCTTATTTTCAAATACCATTTTAATTCACTTAAGAAATGTGAGTTTGGTGGCCTTTAACACTGTCTTATTGTTCTTGTTAATGTTTCGGTACAAAAACATGTATGTTATGAAATATGATTTTTAGTCTTTTAGTCTCATCCTGAGATCTTGGAACAATGCAGCAAGGTCTAAGACAGCCTGTCTTACAGTTTTCCTCACTCTCCCTGGCTTCTGCCTGTGATATTAATGTTGATTTCTACAAACTTTAAATTTTCTGATGTGCCTTTTTTCATTAAAAGTGATAAGTATTCATTATTACATTATAGTTTATTTACAGTCTAGTGCAAACTTAAAATTCTATGTGAGAAAATAAGCAGCAGTTGGACATCAACTGTCTCTCTGACCCTACCAAAGACGAGTCTTCTGCAATCTGGAAAACCTAAGTGGATAAATCTACATCTTAAAAGATCTTCTCTGTTGGAATATGCTAATGGGACAATGAGGAGTGACATTTTTTTTGTCATGATCTTTTTCAGTTGCGTGAAGAATTTGACCGAGGCATAGATGTTGTGTTAGACGAAGAGCACAGCATTCATGATGTTGCTGCTTTATTAAAGGAATTTCTACGTGACATGCCTGACCCACTTCTCACCAGAGAACTTTATACACCTTTCATCAACACCCTCTGTGAGCTTTGCAGCATCTTGATTTACTGGTTTTCAAATGTTTAGCTCTTTGAATTCTGTAATCTCCACTATCCATATTATGTTTTCTGTACATTTAGTTCGCTATCATTGCTTTCTTCCAGATGTTGGTATTTTAGGAGTTGTTAAAGTCTTTCCTTGGTTTTCATGCTGTGTAAGGGTAACTGGAAAACAAACAAAAAAGATTTCACTTATATCTGTTGATACAAGTTTTTATATTTGTAGATAGGATGTGACTCGTGATTTATATAAACTCTGATCCTGTTCTCCAATTCTGCAGTAGCAGATGACAGAATCCCATTTGAATCCTGTTACCTTAGCACCATGAAATTTTTAATTTTTTAGTTGTTCACTGGCCAAATCTCCAGTCTGCTTTCAAAAATCTAGCTTCCAGAATTCAAGTTTCATGATAATTAATGGTCCTCAGAGCCTTTGTATTATGTACTCATTCTTCATAATGAAGAATTTCTTCATTGTGAGGGTGACAGAGCCCTGGCACAGGCTGCCCAGGGAGGTTGTGGAGTCTCCTTCTCTGGAGGTCTTCAGAACCCGCCTGTGCCCCGTGCCCTGGGTGTCCCTGCTGGAGCAGGGGGCTTGGACTAGATGATCTCTAGGGGTCCCTGCCAACCTGTCAACCATTCTGTGATTCTGTCTGCACAAAGCGCTGCCAAGTGACTTGAAGTTGAGGGAATAGAGCTAGCATGCCAAGGATAAAAGGAAGATATTATTACTCTTTTGAAGTAAAATATAGATTCAAGGTACCTATTTAAGAAAGAGGGTTTTGCAATGGGTCGTATTGCTGTCAGTTTTCAAAGTTTTCACGTTTAACTCTCTGGCAGTCTGGGTGCACTCAGCTTCCCTCCCTGTTCCTGAAAATATTGATGGGAATGCTCCATGTTTTTGGTATACATGTTTTTTGGTTGTTGTTTTGTTTTCATATTCTTGAGTGCTTTGAAATATTTTCCAAAAACTTACGAAGATGGTTACTATTTGTTGTTGCTTATGGAAGAGTTTTGAGTTATGAAAGAAGCAAAAGTTTGTACTGGAAAAGCAGAACGCGTTTTTTTCTTAGAACTGAATCTGCATTTTCAGGAATTCAGACTGCTGGTTCTTTGTGGCTGCTGAGCTGCTTATACATCCAGGTTACAATCAATTCTACTTAAGACTGGATTTATGGGTACCTGCTGGTACATTCCCAAAGAAAGCTGCTATTTTAATAGAAGAACAAAAATTATTTCAGAATTATTTCCTGCCCCTTTACTGAGTGTTATTTACACTCTCATTACTCGCATAGTCATAATTTTGCTTTGCTAATGTGTAAATCTGGAGACCAGATCATACACTGATATAGTGGTAGACTAGTGAAGCTTAGTTCTGCTTGTGCCCTTTAGACTCTAATTTTTATGTATTAATGTCTCCTGGTGAAAGCACCTAAACGAGGATGGCTGGGTCCCCGTGCCCGCTCCCTCGCGTTGCTCTCGTCGCCGCCGCTTGCCCCGGGGCAGCTGTGGCCCTTCTGCTCTTCCTCTCACAAGGTCGAGGAGGCTGCTGCAGAGCAGCAACTGTGGCACAGGCTGTAAAAAGCCTTGGACTCTCGCAGCGTGTGCTAACGAGTTGCAAGTGCAGGTGGAAAATGAAGCCTCCAGTCAGCTAAGCCTGGATCTCACTTTAAGTGCGGCTGTTCTGCCCTGCAGCAAGGGTTTCACGTGCAGTCTTTGCATAACCGTGTGTGAGAGGCAGCGAGCGAGGCGGGCGTGCTCTCCTTGCACGCCGTGGTCAGGCTTGGAGCTATTGCACTTATTGCAGGTAAATTGACTGTAAAGAGCCTGCCCTTCTGAAGGGTGATATGATTAGAGAAGACTAATTAATAGCTGTGCAGGCTGGCATACTTTTCCTAACTTAATCTACTACTTCCAGAGAGATCCAAAGCAAGGAAAAAGCTGGATAACGTCGCTGCTTTGGAGCAAGGTGTTGGGGCTCTAGTGGGTGCAGCGAGTGCAGCTGAGCATGAGCCGTGCCGGAGGTGGCCCCAGAGCCAGGCGCCTGTTCCTGGGATCAGCAGGTCCTGGCTGCCCTCGGGCTGTGGTGGTGGCCATGGGGGGATGAGCTGCTCGTGCACCAAAGCCCCCGGCTGCCTGCGCAGGGCGTGTAGGGCCCGGGTAAGTCCCGGGAGGAGAGGAGAGGCCAGGCCAGGCCAGGCCAGCCGTGTGCGCCACCGTTCCTCAGGGAGCCGCCTCGCTGTGTCCACATCCACTGCCGTTACTGCTCCCTAAAGGAAGAACTTACCATGGATTTTTGTAGCTTGACGGTGTTTTGCCAAGGAATTCTATAGCCTTTTTATCACTTTTGTCCCCAAAATCTACAAATAAAAGTTGAAATCACAAACATTCATGGTGTGTTATTTACAAGTCTGCGTGATGCACCTGAAATCATTCAGCCTGATTTTTGGTCTAACTTGTTTACTCTTTTTCCTCCCTGTAAAGCAGCTGTTCAATTATTAGTCCTCTTCCTGCTTGTCTTACAAGGAGAGGGCATTAAATTGCTGCCTTTAATTTTCCTAAGTGGCCCTCCTGACACAAGGACCTATTAGAGCACAGAGTGGGTACATCATGTCTGTGGAACTGGAGCTGAATTTACATGTCTTTTGCTGAACTTTGGAATAAATAATAAAATAAACTTGCAAGTTTATTTTGCACTGCTGTAAAACTGCCGCTCCGCACACTTCCTATGATGGTTGGTTGAACTTGTTACTAGTAGGTGTCTTGTGAGGGCTGCATTCAGAGTAGATCTTATAAAATGCTGTCATGCAGTGTCAATCTGGATCCTATTTATTATAAAGACTATTATGAAAATGGATATTGAAAATGGATTATAATTAATACTTTCTCATTTCTTAAGAAAACTTAAATGTAAAATTAGTTTAATGTTAAGCTAATGAGGACACTAGTATCCTCTATTCCTAGCACAGATTGGTTTTACATGTCTGGGTTGCAGGAAAAAATGTTTAGTAAAGGCTTTTTTTTGCTCTTGAAATAAATGTCTATTCAGATGTAAGTAGATATTTTGATGAAATGTGCTTTTAAAAATTATGTGCTGCTATATTAAATAAGATGAAAGCAATAATTTTTTTAATATTCATTTCTGTTACTTGAAGAGTATTCATTTTATTGTTTTGGAGAATAATGGGCAAGATAATTGCTGTGCTATATTAGCACGGAATAGTAGAGCACAGCTGTAGCAATGGTCATAAATCCGAGTGACTGTGGGCAGAGCAGCGGGGCCGCGGGGGCTGCGGGAACCCGGAGCCTGGAGCTGCCTCCCGTGGGGCTCCCTGCCCTGATCCCTGCAGGTCGCTGCTGTCTCGGGCACAGATTTTGTTTTTGTTTTACCCCCTGCTTGATTTGGGAAGTCTTGTGAGGGCTGGGTCCCGCTGCACCCGCACTCGGTGCCTGACGCGGTAGCTCCGTTGTCTGACTGGCACCTTGGAATACTGGTCCACTATTACTGTTGAGGGAAAACATAAAAATGCAACAATCTAATATAAAAGTATGCAGTGCAACTATAATGATTTAAATAGCCCTTCTGCAGTACAACCAAGGAAGTATAGATCTTGAACAAGTGTTTTGCCACCGTCTCCCTTACCATCCTCATAGCCAAGCTGATGAAGTGCCTGCCAGACGAGTGGCCAGTGAGGGGCATTGAAGACTGGTTGAACTGCTGGGCTCAGAGGGTTGTGATGAGCAACACAAAGTCCTGCTGGAGGCGGCCAGGGACTTGTGGTGTCCCCAGGGGCCAGTACTGGGGACGATGCTCTTGAACATCCTCAGTAGTGTATGTATATATCCTCATATACATCCTTATATGTGTAAGTACACGAAGGGGGAATGTAGGGAGGAAGGTGCCAAGCTCCTCTCAGTGGTGGACAGTGACAGGACAAGGGGTAATGGGTGTAAATTGCAACAAAGGCAGTTCCATCTCCATGTGAGGAAGAACTTTGCTGTGAGGGTGACAGAGCACCTGCACAGGCTGCCCAGGGAGGTGGCGGAGTCTCCTTCTCTGGAGATCTTCCAAACCCACCTGGATGCCGCCCTGTGCCCCATGCTCTGGGTGTCCCTGCTGGAGCAGGAAGGCTGGACTAGATGATCTCTAGAGGTCCTTCCAACCTCAACCACTCTGGGACTCTGTGATTCCTGCGGAGCGCGTTACGGAGGAGACGGCTGTGGCGCCAGCAGCACTTGTCGTGTGAGTAGCTTCTCCATAGCAGACACTCCGTGGGAGGATTTTCTTGTTGGCGCCGAAATGCTCTGCACCTTCTCCTTTGCGAGCGAGACTGTCTCGGAGGTTGTCTTGTGCTCCTGGAGAGCCCGTGGGTGCACACAGGGGCAGAGCGGGTCCTGCTCCCAGGTCGCTGGTGCTCTGGAAACACCCGGAGAGCCCATGGAGAGCAGGGGGGCTTGTTCAGCAGAGAGCCCTACCTGCAGGGCCCGGTCTCGTGTGACTGCTGCACATCACAGGGAACAAGCGGGCAACGCAGCGATGGCAAAGGCAGCTCTGCCATTCATAGCTGAGCCCAATGCTCGCCCCGTAAGGCAGGGCTTCCAAAAATGCCCTCGCTGTTCCCGGGGATCAGCTTGCTTTGATCCAGCGTTCTTGTTCTTGGTTGACCTGACGTCTTGGAGAGATGGACTTGAGGTGTGAGAAGCCTGAGAGCTTCAATGGAAGGACATGAAGAAGTCAAAAAAAAACGCCCTGAGGAGGAGGGACCTGGTGTGAGTCCTCACGTTGTCCTCCTGGTGTTACCGGCGACTTGGGCAAGCAGCACGGTCATGCAGGGGGAGCTTCCAGCTCCACAACTGCCCCGCTAAAGGACTTGGTGACGTTCCCAGATGCCATTCCGGATGCAAGAGCTCTCGAGGCAACCTCTGCTTCATCGCCCCTCCTGCTCTCCATGCCTTGCCCTGTGCAACTCGTCCGTCTGCTCGCAGCTCCGGGGCCCGTTCCCACCTCCTGGGCCGAGGCAACTGACGCAGCACTGGGCTCAGCAGACCTCCCTCGGCCCCGGTAGGCAGGAGCACCCAGCACCCAGGGCTCCTTTGGGGCAGGGGCTTTCGTTTTGACGCCCATTGGCACCTGCAGAGGGAAGTGGGGAGGCCAAGAGCCCCCCTCCTCGCAGCCCTGTCTCTGCAGAAGGAAATCCTCTCTGGAAAACTTGCAAAGTGCTTTGAAATCCTGTGCATTAAACGATGAATTTTTTAAAGCAGGAGCTGCCGCTGTCGCCATGGTTTCCGTGGCCCCGAGGCACACGCTTCCCAGCCCCGATTCGGGAAAAATGGAGCACTGGGAGTTATGCTTTTTTCACTGCGGTGAGGAAGGAGGAAGCGGTGGGGGGGAAATTGCATCCTCCCTGCATTGCTGCTCTCCCCTCTTTCTCCCCTCCCCTGCTCGGCCTAATTTTATCTGGGCTCTGAAGGCTGCTTCCTCTGCAAATTCCTAACGGATCCCAGCTGTTGAGGCAGCCGCGGATGCTGTTTTCCTGACAGGATGGCTCCGGGGGGGAGCCGGAGCTGCCATGCTCCGCGTTGGGCGCCCGAGTCAAGCCGGGGCAGCCGTCACTGGGAGGAAAGGGCAGGAGGCTCCCGCGGGGAGGAAGAGGGGGCCAAAAGGGAGAGAAGAAGAGGAAAAGGGAGCACCGGAAGAGGAGGGTGGGGGAGGAAGCAGCGCAGGGCGCTGCCCTTCTCCACACGGGAGTCTTCCTCACCGGAGCCTTCCTCGCTGGCTCCGCACAGAGCAAGTGGGGCCCGGACACATAGCAGCCGCCAGGCTGGGGCGTCTCCAGCCACCCGTGCTCCAAGTGGGGCAAGAAATGCCGCTGCCTTTATATAAACTGCTAATAAAAGCAATTCCCGGGGGCCGAAGCGGTTAACGCGTCTCGTGTTTGGATTAGCCCCGTTTCCAGGCGTTGCGCTGGCCGGCAGGGAACTTGGGTCCTGTCCTTAATTGGAGATGTGGCTCCGTGCTCCGCGCTCCAGCCCAGCCCGGGAGCTGCTCGGTGGTGGCGGCACCAGGGGGAGGACGGCACGTGGAGGTGGCCCCCAGTGGCCATGAGCTCCCCAGGGCACGCGGGGCCTCCTTGCTGCCCCTCAGCCTGTAGGCTGAGGTTGTCCTTGGTTCTGGCACGCTGTCCCACAGCTCCCTTCCCTGTGCCCGGGCTTTCTGCTTGACTCCTTCCACCCTCGAGCCCTGCTTGTTTCCTCCATCCTCTTCCTTCTTTGAGGAAGCATCTGAGATGCTGCCCTTGACGTTGACCAGTGCTGGAGCATCCCGCAGCACGCGGTGTCCCTGGAGGTCCTGGCCAGGTGCCTGGTCCCTTGGACCTCTGTGGCTCCGGCCTGTCCTCCTGGTTGCCAGGAGGCATCCTTCATTCCAGGGGCCTGACTGTAGCCTTTGTCATCGGAACACTTAGGGTTGAGTGCGGCCTTCATGGGATCGAGCTTGTCCGGGTTGCACACACAGCGTGTCTAAATGTGGGCAACCGGGGGGAAGTCCTGCTCCTCGGAGGCTCTCGATCCGCCCTTTCCCAGTGTTTGCGGGGAAGCGGTGACCATGGTGCTGTCCCCCGGGCTCCCTGCTCTAGCAGTCACTGGGACAACGGGAATTGGTTGCCATTCACTCGGCACCTCTGGAGGCCTGGTAACCTCCACACCTCGTTGGGTTTGGCTGCAGAGCAGGGCAGCTACCGCTGCTGCCAGCACCGCGGCCCCTCTGCATCACATGGAGCTGCAGGTGGCCCTGGTGGCCCACGCGGATCCCTCGGGTGGCTTCAAAGCCGGGCAAGCCCGTTCAGTTTAAGGAATTCAATGTCACGGCCCCAGTACACATCCCGCCAGGGTTGTTACCAGCAGGGAGGAATTTGGGGCTGGAATTGGCAGGGTGGCCAGAGGAGAACAGCTTGCCCAGAGCCTGGTTGGTGCCGGGTGCTCATTCAGTAACAGCGACGTTGGGATCGGAGAGCAAACGGACAGACTGGAGCTTGCGCGAGCCCATGCCCAGGATCTCCTCCCTGGGCATCTCCAGCAGCTTCCTGATGCCGGCACCGTGGATGGTGTCCAGAGCAGAGCTTCTCCAGAGCAGTTTCTCCGGAGCTGCTCAGTTTGGGTGTCCTTGCGGCCGTGCTTGCCCGCGGCTGGCACGGTTGAGCCCCACAGGGGCTCGCTGCCCTGCAGGGTACTTTACCCACCGCTGTGCTTGGCAGGGCCCATTGCCACCGGGGCGCCCGCGCACACGGGTAGCTGTGCCGGGGCCGTGTCCCTAGCGGGGACCTGCTGCACCTGCCCGTGTAGGGGCTCCCTAGGGCCTCAGCGACGCCGAGTTCCCCTCCTCCCCACGGGCTGCGGCCTCGGCCAGCTGCAACACAGCAGCAGCTGCAGGAGAGATTTGGGGGCCCAAAGCAGCGCTTAAACCCGCCGAGGCCACAGCAGCTGCGGCTCCGCGGGGCCGCCCGAGGCGGCGGCCTCCTCTTTAAGCCTCCTGGCTGTCACGCAGGTCGCACGCAGCCGGGTCGAGCGGAGGAACCGGCCTCGCTGACCACACGTCCGGGACGGCAGCCCGGCCACCGCCAGGGCCGCCCTGGCCCTCGAGCCCCTTCGGTGGAGGCCGCTGGCATCCCGTGGCGTCTCGGCTGCCGTCCCACGAGCCAGCGGCGCCCGTCCCCAGCGCCCCGGCCACAGTCTCCTCGTGCCGATACAACGTGGGGCTGGGCATGGCGTGGGGCGCGACACCCGGAGCGGGGAGTAGGTTGGATGAGGGTCCTTGGGAGTTGAAGGCAGGGGCGGAGGTGGCCTGGCTCTTCCTTCCAGAGCTTTTTATTCCTCCCCATTCTGCAGGAGAGAACCCGGACCCGGCCCGGGCACCTCTGCTCCGTCCTCTCCCACCTCCCAGCCACATCCTGGTGGAAGAGGCTGGAGTACAGAGGGTGTAAAGCAAAGGTGGGTCTTGGCCAGGTCGGGGGATCTAGAGCTGCTCCTCTAATGCACGGTGGTGGTTTCTCATTTCCCAAGGCCTCCAAGAGTGAGGGGGAAACAGAAATATATAAAAAAAAAACCTTCCTCACTAATCAAAACCAGGCCCCAAATTAGAAAGTGCTTTCTCTTCAGCGTCCTGCTTGATGGGAACAAGGCATTAGCCAGCAAAATGTCAGGGCTGCTATTTATGGAAAAGGAGCCTGTGATTTTGGATCAAGGGGCGGCGGCGGAGGGAGCGAAATGGGGGCTGGACCAGAATATTTTCCTTAAAATGCCTGCTCGGGCGCGTGGGCAGCTGAGGGCAGCCTCGAAGGTCCCTGAAGTCCCCTGGAAGCTGCCTGTCTTGCGGAGCGCTTCCCAGGAAACTTCTTGCCGGCGGGATTCTGGCTTGGCTTTGAGTTGCTGCGGGGCCCTTGTTCCTGGGAGCTGTAAGAGAAACGGCCCCCCCGCAGCCTCATCCCCGCTATCCCGCACTCGCTGGGACAAGGGGACAAGGTCCCTCTCAGAGGCAGGAAGGACTGAGAGAGGGAAAGTTTCAGCCTGAGCCGCCTCCGAGCATTGGACCGGAGTGTCCCCGTCCCTCGTCCCAGAGCCAGGCGAGGGCTCCGGGGCAGCTCTCCGAACACGGCCGCTTACATAAGAGCCCTCGGGATAAAGGAGCCGCTTCACGGCCGCGTTCGAATGTGGCCCCTGACAAGCGCTGGGTTAGTTACATAACGCCCCGCACAGAGCATCCCATTGTGGGGCAGCTCCGGCGGCATCCACGGGACCCTGCGTCCCCTTCGGCTTCCACGGTCCTCTTGGTCTTCCCGGGCGATGCTCCCGGGTGGCCTCTGCGTGCAGGGGGAGCACGGGACACCCCATCCCGGGCTGCACGGGTGCTGGCTGCTCCATAGACTCCTGGGGCGGAGGCTGCGGAGCCCTGCGGGAGGCCGGCAGCTTCCTGGGAGCAGGAGCGTGCCACACGCTGCTGGAACTGGGGATGCCCCCGGTGCATGTG
This sequence comes from Rhynchotus rufescens, assembly GCA_032273925.1. Classification (NCBI taxonomy): domain Eukaryota; kingdom Metazoa; phylum Chordata; class Aves; order Tinamiformes; family Tinamidae; genus Rhynchotus; species Rhynchotus rufescens. The sequence continues at coordinate 15,430 of JAVCKT010001731.1, forward strand.
GAGCATCCCAGGTTTTGGAGAAGGCATCCGAGATGCCCACACTCAGAAGTGTGTGCACGCATGAGGATGCTGCCGAGGTCTGGAAGCTCTTCTCATCCCAGCTTCTTCCCCTGTCCCAGTAAGGATGAACCCAGAACCTTCTCCCTCGGGGCTCAGCGAAGCCGGGGTGCTGGAGGAGCTGGATCTGCTTCCCCGGCCCCTTTGCCCACTGGCCTGAAGGGCTGCGACCACAGTGGGCAGCAGTTCAGGTGTCCTCAGACAAACCACTCCAAAACGCGGGAGCTCAGCAGCCGCGGCAGAGAAAAACAGGAAATGAGAAAATCCAAACAAGCGCAGAGAAAAATCTGGGTTTCGGTTTCTGCCTGAAGACCTTCCAGACTTGGAGGAGACCATTCCTGCAGCAGAGGGTTCCTACCGCGACCTGCCACGGCCCCACGGTGTGGGCCCGTGGTTGTGTTCACGTGGCCCGTGTTGGGCACCAGTCTGGGGGTGCCCGTGACGGTCCTGGTGAGCAGAAACAGCAGGCGAGCATGGGCAGTAATGGCCCAAAAAGGTGTAGCAGGAAGAGACGCAGGACAGGGGTTGCTTCAAGGCCTGGATCTGCGTTAGACTCTTCACCCTGTGAAAGGGAGCAGAGGGGATGACATTAGAGAGGACCGAAGGCCTCGTGGTGGCCTTGGGGGAACAAAAGTGCCTTTCAGCGGATTTGAGAGGCAGCAAATGAGGCATGGCCAAAGCGGAGACCTCTTCCAGGTTCAGCGGTTTGGACTCCGGAGCTCCTCGTCACGGGATTTCGTGGGGCCAGAGTGCGGAGGAGTTCAAAGAGCAAGAGGGGGGGTTGTCTACGGAGCCGCTGCTTCCAGAGGCCCCACATGGCTGGGGGCTGGCAGCAAGTATTCCCAAGGGATTGCTTGAGGTTGCACTTGATGCTTCACGCTTCCTCCCTACTGACTTAGGGTGTCAGATGGACACTGGCCTTGCTGAACCTTCCAGTTTCATCCAATGGCAGTTAGTAAGGGACACGGGTCCCCTTTTGGCTGTGTCCAAGTTGGAATATCTGTACTTTATATATGCAGAGCAGATCCTGCCCTGTAACAGCTCCGCTCTGATGCCGGCGTGCGGGTTTTTCCAATCTCCGATGTCCCCATGTTTAGCATGCATGAACCTTGCTGCCGGATGTGTGGTCTCTGCTTCTCAATTGCAGTAAATAACCATCCCCCTCTCTTTTTCTTTTTTCCTTTTTTTTTTCTATTCTCTGTAATCCACAGGCAGCTCTGTCTGCTTCTAAATGCAGAAAACATCTTCCACTCCATGGCAGACATACTGCTCCGTGAGGAGGACCTCAAGTTCGCCTCCACCATGGTCCATACGCTGAACACCATCCTGCTGACTTCCTCTGAGCTTTTCCAGCTGAGGAATCAACTGAAGGACCTGAAGACCCAGGTGTGGGGAGTGGGAATGCTCTCCGTGAGGGTGGCAGGGACCTGAAGGAAGCCTGAGGCTGAGCTCTGCAACAGGCTGCCCAGGGAGGCTGTGGAGTCTCCTTCTCTGGAGGTCCTCAAAACCCGCCTTGATGCAGCCTGTGCCTCACTGGCCTGAAGCTGCTCTGAGTGTCCCTACTGGAGCAGGGGGGTTGGACTAGATGATCTCTACAGGTCTCTTCCAAGCTTAACCACTCTGGGATTCTGTGATTTTGCTGCTTAGTCTCTGGCTGCTCCCCTCAGCTCGCCTTGGGCTGACTCCTTCATTCCCGCTGTCTTTCTACAGGAGGAAAAGGGCAATTTTCACCTCCTCTCCACCTGGATTGCAGAAGTGCAAACCTAGGGGTGTTTTTTGCCGTTTCCTATGGCCATTTCCTGGCACTCTCCAAAGAGTTCTTCCAAAGGCTTCCAAGCGTTCGCTGCAGCTGGGCCTGGTGGCAGCAGGCGCAGCGGATGCGGAAGCCAGCGTGCTGTAGTTAAGACTCAGGCTTCCTGGACCTGACCCCAGCGTTTCCCTGGGCTGGTCGCTTAAGAGGAGGCCAGGGCAAGGGCCTCTTTCGAATGAGTTCGTGGTTTGCTCGAGCTTGGGTACAGAGCTGAGGCTTCACGTGCCGCAGGGCCCGGCATGGGAAGCCGTCCGCGTGCCAAGCGCCTGGCCCCCAGGGGCTGAAGGAAGGACTTTTCTCTGCCATGTTTCTTGGATCAACACTTAGCTAGTGCTTTGTTAAAGAACACTGGCTCTGGAGAGGCCAAGGCTGTTCAGCAATCCATTCCTGTGTTCCAGCAGCCATCCTCCCAGAAGCTTCTCCTGCACGTGAAACCTAAGCCTTAATCATTAGCAGCCCTGAAGTACCCAGTTTGCGAGTTTTCCAGCCACTCTCCCTGAGGGAGGCTGCAGCGACTAGGGACCAGAGCCTTTGGAGACTAAAGGCCGCATCACTGCAGGAGCAGAGCACTGACTGGTGGATGGTTCATCTGGACTTCATTTCCAATGCTCCTTGGTTTCCTCTGCTGTTTCTCTATGCTGCAGCTCTTCCAAACGAAGCAACATCTCCCTCCTTCTTTCCAGAACAGCTGCCTGGTCCCTTTTTGTCCTGACTTGTAGCAGTGTTTCCAAGCTCCTTTGCAGGGACAGAATAGCTCCATTTTACAGATGGGAAACTGAGACAGAGAGGTGACTTGCTTAAAGCTGCTTAGAAACCAAGTTGGGCTGCTGTTCCCCAGAGTCCTGGTCCGACTCTTGGCCGAGATGCAAGTTCTGTGAGGGCAGTGAGAGCTGGTGCACAGTGCTGCTCCCCAAGGAGCCTGGGGACAGCATGTGAAGGCAAGCAGGAGGGTTTGAGGGGCCCTAGGAGGCCACATCCAGCACTGCTTCCCACTCCTTGCTGCCCTGCTGCTCCTTGGGTCAGGCAGTCACAAAGTCCTCGTGTTCTCGCAGCTCCTACGTGGCCACCCGAGCCCTCCAGCAGCTGCTGCCTCGCTCCCAAGCTCACTAGGAGACTGGTGACAGCAGGCGAGTTCCCCACAAAGCCCTGATGGTCTCTCAGCTGTTGATCCTTGGAAAACGCTTGCCGTGCTTCCAGACCAGCTGTCCCGGCGCTGGGATCCGGGTGAGGCATGGAGAGGGAGACGGGCTTTCCCGGTGGGTGCCGCATGCCTCTTGTGCTGCAGGCCAGCGATTGCAGCGGCTCCTTGCCTAACCACAGCCCTCCAGCCTGCTGTCTTGGTGGCCCTGCGTGGTTTAGTGACTTGCACCTTCAGGCCTGTTGGTCAGAGGTTGTATCTCCAGGTGAGTCCATGCAGCCCACGTCAGGGTTTGGGAGCTGTGCCACTGTCTTGCGCCTAAAATCGAGTCAAAAACAGTGCTGCTTGGGCTTCTCAGAGCTTTGAGCCGGGGGCTGCGAGGTGTCCCCAGGAGCAGGTCCGCCAGCAGCATGTCCAGCCGCCCCTCCCCTGCGCACACGCACCACGTCTGTCATTTCTCCTGGATTTACCAGCAAATGTCCAGCCACAGCAGCTGCCGTGTGGAATATGAAGGCAACTGTGGCCTCGGGCTGTGGCCAGCTTGTGTGTCACACAGAGCCTGCCTGAATATCCGATGTCGAGAAACGGCCTGTCATATCTTGACAGGACTGGGACGGTGGCTTCCAAGACTGGCACCGGACGCCCGTGATGCCCCGTGTGCCGGCAGCCCCTGCTCCAGCTGAAGACCTAACCCCTGGTTGCTTTCTCTTTCCCCAGGAGAGCCGTAACCTGTTCTGCTGCCTGTACCGTTCTTGGTGTCACAACCCCGTAACCACTGTGTCCCTGTGCTTCCTTACTCAAAACTACAAGCACGCCTACGACCTCATCCAGAAATTGTATCCTTTGTGGCCACTTCTGTGGGGCGCCAGTGAGGAGGAGGGTGGGCTGAGGCTGAAGGGAGCCCACAGACCATGGAGATGAACCCGTACCCACCACAGGCTGCAGCCTGTGGCTCCCATGGCCACGGCTGTCACAGGCCACTCAGTGTGGACTGGGGGCTCAGGAGCTTCCAGGTGAGGAGGAAGGAGCTTCCAGGTGAGGAGGAAGGAGGAGCTTCCAGCTGAGGTTCAGCAGCAACCCACTTCCAAAGGGTCAAAATTCTGTTGGGATGGCCCCGTGGGGCCCCGAGCTTTCCTGGCAGCCCTGCCTGACCCCTCGTACCGCTGGGCTGGCTAGTGGCTCCTCGCCGGGCTGGCCCAGCTCTGCAGCCCATCATTACCAGGGCGTGTCCCTCCGCCAGCAGCCTGATGACAGGACGGGACAGCGTTTCCTGGGCGCCGGCCAGATCTCCTTCCCTGGCACTGGGTTTTGCGGTGTAAAGAAGAGGTAAGCCTGCGCTGGCCTTGCTCTGCCCAAGAACGGCACCAAAGGAGAGGCTGCTTTGCAGCTCATTCCTTCCAGGATCGTGAGGGCTTTGGCCTCCTCCATCCATGTCCCACAGTGCATGGGGAGGACACGGCTTCTTTCCTTCTTCTCCACCTTGTTGTTTCATTAAAGCCCCCATCCTCCATGCGCTTCTTGGAGGTGCCCCGGAGGTCCCTGAGGGTCTCCCCGCAGCTGCGCTTGGGCTGCCCACAGCCCTGCGTGATCTGCGCCACTTCCCGCTGCACTCCTGGCTCCTTCCCCTCCGGAAGGAGGCTGGAGGCTTTCTGCCATCAGCCCTTTTCGGGAGCCCCTTGGGTGCGCATCCTTGCAGAGCGAGCGCGGGGAGGCCCGTGCAGCTCCGCTGACCTCACCGGTGAGGTGCAGCCTACTGATTATTTTTGTGTGCCAGCCAAATCTGAGCCTCCCTGAGCATATTTCCACACCAAGAAGCCTAATAATGCTCTCCACTCCCCTCGCCTAACATCCACTGGCGTTTACCTCGGGGGACGGGAGTGCTCTGCAGCAGTTTGGTGCCCTTCCCATGGGCCAGTGGCCTAAAAGCCAGCGCCTTCCCTCACTTTTTCCTTCTGTTGCTGCAATCTAGGAGGCTCCCGTGCTACAAAAGCCACTGCTGGCTTGGAGGGCAGCCTGACTTTCTGCTCCCTCTGCCTGCCACACTTCACCCTGTCTGCAGACTGCCCCATAGACCTCTCCTCCCCGTGCTGGCTGTGCTGCTGTCTGCTGCAGGGCTGCTCCTTCCTCGCGTTGCCTCCACGCGAGCCGCACATTCCCTGCCCATGCCGTCCGCGAGCCGCGAGTCCCAGGGAGGCTTTGGAAGAGCTGTCACCGCGGGCTCGGGGGAACACTGGCCTGGATAATAAGCGAGAGATTAAGTCGTGATGCTGGAGCCCCGGCACAAATCAGCTCTATGCACATGGCTAAGCCGCTTCCCGGCCGCCCGCGTGCCGGGCAGCAGGGAGGACCACGCTCAGGGTCCTGCCAGCGCTGCGTGGCACCGCCGGCGCGTGGGGCAGCTCGGAAACGGAGCTTTCCACTTGCAAAAGGCCCCCGGCCTCCAAGGTGGCATCCTTAACAGCCGCGCGCAGCGGAGACCTGGAGGTCACCGTGGATTTCCTCACCGAGGTGGACAAGCTGGTGCAGCTCATCGAGTGCCCCATATTCACATGTAAGGCCCCACGCAAGCGTTCCTTCGGAGCGGCCAGACGGGAACTCAGGGAAGGGATGGCGAGCGCGCCTGGCGTGCTGCCTTGCTGGGCCACCCCCAGCACGTCCCCCTCGCCGTGGCGCGAGTGGCAGCGCAGCGGCACAAATAAATAGAGCAGAAGTTATGAGACTTTTTGCTGTGAGCTGCGCCGCGGCCTCCGCGAGAGCTGCCTGGCACGCCGGTTGGCTGCGCAGGAGGCAGCTTGCCCCGAATATATAGGTTAACAGAGCGCGCGGCGTTGGCATGGAACAAAAGGATGGGAGAGGACAGGGGGAGTCTGGGCCTCCGCGTTGCCCGTGGGGCATGTGGAGGACATCAGCTGGAGGAAGCGGCTCGAGGCCCCGCGACGTAGGTGCCTGGGGAATGTTGTAGGGTTGGCGGCACAAGATGCCTTCTCTCCAAAGAGGGCAGCTCTCCTGGAAATGGAATAAGCCCTAAAAATAAAAATATGGAAATGTAAAACAGCTGCCCGCTGCTCCACGAGCTGCTGGTGCCGGCTGAGGACTTGGGGACATAGAGCTTGGAGGCACCTGGTGCTATGGGGTAACCCTAGATTTGGGGTTTTCTCCTGGCAGCCAATGCCTTTGGTTGCCTCTTGGCCAGGGAAGGCTGGCTGGAGTGTGAAGGCGAGGGGTGGGAGGTTGTGAAGGGGTTGAAGTGCTGAGCAAGCCCACCTCCTGATTTGATCCTGAAACTGCTTCTCCCTTGAGGCTGTGAGGTGGGCTGGACATTGAGGGCACCTGAAAATTTCCCATGAAGAGAACTATAGGGCTCCAGGGCTGGAAAGTATTTGGGGGAGGAGGACTAGAGTAGATGGGCAGTGGAGACGTGGCCTGGTCCTTGGTCATGTTTCCTCCTAGGGTGTTAGAGGACAGAGAAAACTCTGTGCCCTTAGGTGTCAGGTCAGCCTTAGCAACGTGGAGTCTGTCTTTACTAGCCCATGATGTAGCAAAGGCAAAGGTGTTGTTTTGATCTGCGTCCCCTTTGCCACCTCTAATGATGGTGGCATCATTAGGGAGGGCTCCAACACTGGACACCGCAGTGTCCAACTGAATATACAAGAGCGAGGAGTGATAGCAACATCAGTCCTCTAGGAAGTGCTTGGATGCCATTGCAGATCTCCCTTTTTCCATGTGTCATCCCAAGGCTGACTTTCCCCCATGTGTGTCATCCCAGCATCTGGTCCCCTCCTGACTCAAGGCATTGAATCACGGTGCTGGTTTTCTACAGCCCTGGGCTGTTCCTGAGAGGTTCCCACTCACCTCAGTGAGGAGCCATGGTTCCAAGTGATCCATGTGGTGCCAACTCTGCATAAGGGACGAAAAGACTTCTGCAGAGCAGCCCATATGGGCATGAGCCCTTCTGCAGAGAGGCACCAGAGGAGCTAATAACAAGCAGGAGGTCAGCCTGGGCGATGGTGATGGTGGCTCTTGTGCAGCTTCACACAAGGCTGCCAAGCAGCAGCACTTAATCCCTGCACAGTGCGACTTTTGAGTCTGTCCCTGCTCCACCTGCACGTTGAGCCCAGCCACGCGGGCTAGATGGGCAGTGTCACAGTGGGACCTCAGGCTGGCTGCCTTTCCCCGAAGGGACGATGGGCATCAAGCCTTGGCACAAGGCCATGCTCGTGAACCCAAGCTTTGCATTTCCTGGGGCATCTGGATGGTGGCTCCTTTGCTCTAGGAGGCTCTGAAGCTGGGGCAGAATAGAGATGTCCTCATGTGTCCCAGCAGATGCTGGGAAGCTGTGTCAGATAGCCGGGATGTGGGGCCAGGGCTGTGGCACGTGTCCGTGTGCTGCACAGGCAACACAGGCACAAGGAGTCTGGCACACAGAGGAGGTCGAGTTTTGTATCCCACAGAGATGCCCCATGTTATGTTTGATTGTCAGGGCCCTCAGGCCCCTGGGCAGCTGACCAAGCCCTGGGTGTCTTCTCCCCTCAACCATGGCCAGACGAGAGAAATAGGGTTGTTCCACAGCCTACGTACAGGACTGTGGCTCGCTAGCCAAGAAGAGGGCAACCAGAGGGAGAGGGTCTTGGGGATGCGAATGGGAGTAGGGTGAGAGGAACTGCGTTAAATTAAAGGACCTCCAAGCCAGGAGCAGCGGAAGCCTTTGGGGAACCAAGCAGTGGTGGACCCCGAGGGCCTGTCACCAGGACGGGGCGGCAGGAGCTGGTGGGAAGGGGGCCAAGGAAGGGAATTCAGCTTTGGCACCAAGCGGGGAGCGTTATCCTGACACGCTGCTTACCCAGCCTGACAAGGAAGACGCTCAGCTCTCCAGCTGCCCCGGTGTCTACTGGGCTGGAATATGGCTCAGTTGTCTCTAGAAATACGGAAGAAGTCACCTCTCAAACTGCCGCACAAACATGCTGCTAAGATGGCTCCTAAAGGAAGGAAGTCAAACTACATCCCATGACAGAGATAGCCAGGCCCTTCCAGCCCTGCCTACCCCAAAGGCAGGAGCAGGAACGTTGTTTTCCCTTTGCTGAGCAACACCGTGCTCAAGTGTGAGTTGCCATCAGGTGAGGAAGGTGCCCAGGAGGGGCTAGAAGGGGATCCCTTACAGCATTCCAGCAAGGCCACAGGCAGGTGGAACACAGTCCTCTCAACATGCGACATTCCAGGCTTGTGGCTTGCTACCCATGAGAAGCCGAGGAGCAATCTCATGTTGCTAGTGTGTCTTTGGGTAGATAGCAGAGATCCCATGGCCTTGAGGCTCCAACATGAGCATCTTTTGCCCTGCCAAAGCAGGGATATATTGAGGAATTGCCCTCTTTGCCGACAGTGGCTGAGGAGAGGGGCTTGTTGGCAGTGGTGGGACACCGAGGCAGGTGTGTGGACAGGGTTGGCTGGAGCAGCGCTGATGCCTGCCCAGGCCTCAAGGCTTGCAACCTCTCTAGGACCATCCATACGGGTTGGGAAGCGCCTGCTCCTCCAGATGGAGGTGAAATGCCCTTTCACTGGCTTCTCGCCTTCCTCCTGCAGATCTTCGCCTGCAGCTGCTGGACGTGAAGAACAACCCCTACTTGATCAAGGCTCTCTACGGGCTGCTGATGCTGCTGCCCCAGAGCAGTGCCTTCCAGCTCCTCTCCCACCGGCTGCAGTGCGTGCCCAACCCCGAGCTCATGCAGACGGCGTAAGTCCCCACGGCAGCTTGGGCCGCGGCACCAGGCCGGGGCCCGCGGGCCGCCCGCGCAACGTGGCCCCTTTGCGGACGCGGTCGTTCCTTGCCCCGTGTCCGTGAGCGCTCGCTTGGGGTTTTTTTTTTTTTTTTTTTTTTTTGTCTATATTTGGTAACCCTGGGAGGGCTGTGCCTCATCCACAGGCATTTGGCATCCGGGATGGAAAATTTCCCTTGTGGGGTCGCTATGGAAACGAGTGGAGCCATGAAGGAGGTTTGCGGAGAGAACGGGCCGCGGCTCCCGGCGGTGGCCGCGGGGGGCTCGGCGCGCGGCCCCGGCGCTGCTGCAGGGGGCAACGGGCTCTGCCCGCCTGGCCTCAGCCCCCCTGCCCCAAAAGGCACCGCTCGCCCCACGCGGGGCGGCTGTGGCGGTGGCTTTGCAAGGCCTCGGCCTCCCGGGCACCACGTGCGCCCCAGGCTGCACCAAAGGCTCCGTCTCCCCTTGGCACAGGGAAGGGTGCCCAAGGTGGGCAAGCCCTGCCAGCCGTCCTCCTCTGAACCAGGCCCCCCGGGGGGCTTGTATCCCCCACGGCCTCCCAGCTGGGCCCACAGCCCCACGCCCGCTCTCAGCAGGGACAAGGAGAAGAGGGGCGCACGCTCCTTTGCCCCGTCCGGCCCCGTGCTCAGCGCTGCCAGCCGAGCTCGGAGCACGCGCGGAGCTGTCAGCCAGCCTGTGCATCTGATTAATGGTGACCTACATTCCTTTCCGTGCTGGATTCGGCTTCCAGGCCCGGCGAGCCGCGGCGGCCTCCTCTCCGCGGAGGACCGGGCGGTCGGGAACAAGCCGCCGTGGGCACAAGCTGTGTTGTCCCCACGTGTCTGGCTCCCAGGGCGAGCGCCTACGCCAGCAGGGTTAAACCTTGGCATCCAGGCACTCTTCCTGATCCCCAGAGCCCTGTGTTGGAGCTCAGCTTTCTTCTCTTCCTCCTCAGCCCTCTGACGGCCTCCGTGCACACGTGTGCTCTGTGCTTGGTGCAAGGCTCTGCGGAGTGACATCCGTCCCTAAAATGATCCTGCCAAAGGGAAACTCAGGCCCTCTCTGCTCTGCCAGGGGCGGAACCAGGCTCCTCCAGCTCCCAAATCCTTCCAGTCTCACAGACAGAAGCCTCCTTGGAGGTTTGAGTGGGCCTCATCCCTGCTCAAGGGACAACCCTTAGGGTGGCCTCCATCGCTTCTTGGCCTCCTTGCTGGAGGGTTCCCAGCTTGGCCTCCCCCAGCTTGGACATGGTTTGGGGGCAGCAGAGCACCCTGGCACAGGGCTGGCACTGCCATCGCTCTCACCCACCCCGATGGATTTGCTTGCTTCATCACAGACACCTTCCCCACTGGCTTGGGCCCCCCAAGGACCGACGCTGCCGGTAGCACCATGCCGGGAGCCCCAGCCTCCCTCACAGCTCACACTCCATTTCTTCCTTGCAGGGAGGGCCCCAAGCCCAGCACCGGCTCCAAGAGATCAGTGGCCGCCAGCATCGACTACGCGGAGCTGCTGCAGCACTTCGAGAAGGTGCAGAGCAAGCACCTGGAGGCCCGGCACCAGCGGGCCGGCCGCAGCGAGCAGCTGGAGCGGCGCGTCGTCCTCTGAGGCGCCCCGGAGACAGCGCCCTCAGGGCAGTAGGGACCAGGGCCCGGGACTCACTGCCACCCCATCCCGAAGATGGAGGGGGCGGCATTCTCGGTAGCCAGAGCTGGGGCAACACGCGGCGAGGGGCACCTTCCTCTCGCCCCTGTGTGTGTGTGTGTGTGTGCACGGGGAGAGCCTGGGCTGTGCCCGGCGTGCCCGGAACAGGCGGCAAGCAGCAAGGAGGTGGCGGCACCGGCAGCTTTTCTTCTCGGGCGCCTGAGCAAGCCCAGCGCCCTCCGCTTCGCTAATGCCTTCCCCGTGACCATCAGCTGAGCGCCGCACCGGGCCCAAGGGCCGCGCCGCCCCTTGCCCAGCCCGGTGGCCCCCGGCCACCCCAGGGGAGCCCTCCTGGCCCCAGCACTGGGGCAGCAACTCTCTGTTCCTCCCTTCAAGCTCCCTGTGCCCAAATAAAAGAGCGATGCAGAGCGAGGCTGCCACGTGTGCTCTTCCTCGCAGGCTCTTCCTCGAGGAGGCTTTGGCCGAGGTGAAGACCGTGCCGTAGGGTGCCGGGATTTAAGGTCCCGGAGGCCAGCCTGCCCCCAGAGACCCTTGCCCAGTGATGCAGAGATGCCTTAGGGACAAGCCAAGCCTCCCGTGCACCCGTTTTTATGGCTGTTGTTTGCAGTGGTGCTAGCCTGGGGCAGTGAGTTTCCTCAGCTGCCCGGCACCCAGCCTTGTTTTTGGCCAGGATAAAGACATTCCTGTCATTCCCGGGGAAAGGTCCTTCCAGAGGCAGCCCAGCAGGTTCACGTTAACAACCGGCCTTTCTGCCCGGGGCGGTCTGTGCACAGCCGCCAGGCCCGGGGAGAGGTGCTGGCCCAGTCAGGAGCCCGCAGCGCTGCCCCTTGGGCTGCGACTCGCCGTGTTGGTGCTCAGCGCAGCCCTGCAGCCTTGGAGGGCAGCAGTGCAGAGGGGGCCCTCGCAGAGGTGCAAACCGGGCCCCGCTGCCACCAGCCCTGCACTCAGCACCCCGGGGGACCCTGAGCAGCTCTCGGGGCTCCCTGCTGCAAGCGCAAGGATCCCCCTGGGACTTCCGAGGTGGCCGCCCAGCACCGGGCCGGCCGAGCAGCCCCCTCGTGCTCCCGGGGCCGCCTCAGCGGCATCCCCGGGGCTGCCCCCCGAGAAGCCCCCGCGCCGCCGCCAGCCCCGCGGCGGCAGCGCATGTGCCGCGCAGCGCCCGCCCCGTCCCGTCCCGCTCCGCCCCGCGCCGCCGCCCCGGGCGCCGCGCTC
>JAVCKT010001733.1:0-25891 GCA_032273925.1 Rhynchotus rufescens
TACGAATATTCCATCAAGCTCCCTGATAAATCATGTTATCCTAGCCCTTATCCTATCTCCACAGCACCAGCATACATAGCAAGTAATTTTCAGAAAGTGGCCTTTTGCCACCTTTATATCCCTCTGATCCTGGCTGCTCCAGAAGCAGGGGAATGTCCTGCATCTCTTTAGAGGCTCGTCTGAGAAATGATAGCACCCCTATAGATATAGTCATGCCTCAAATCTCTACCTGTTGTTCTGCATCCATGTAACATTTACATGGATGTTAGGGATGGCAATCCTTGGAAGGTAGAATTATGCAAGTATATTTAAGCAAGTAAATACCTGCTAGGGAAATAAGAGGGAGAAGAGGAGATGAATATTCTGCTACCGTAAATTACATCTTGAGGATCCTTTTCATCGTTTCACTCCTCAGATCCAGAATCTTCCACGGAGAGCAGAGATATTAAGCAGACTGGCATCACAGTCTAACAGGTTAGTCCTGCCTCTAAAAGTCTTGTAAAGATTAAAATCAAAGCCACTAATTGCAACGGAAAACTTTGCCTGAGTAAACCTCAAATAAATTCTGGATCCAAGTGTATCTTTGTATCACATACTATATAAAAATATGAAATTGACCATCTAAACAAGATAAACGGAATAGACAAGAGGGAAGGAAGTTAAATGAAATAAAACAATATTTTCACATTCGTTTGAGAAGACAAGGTAGGCATGAATGATTTACACACAACCACATTGCAAGTGTGTAGGCATTAGGATACAAACCATAAGTGCCCAGACAGTGCCAGAATCACAGCACACACACTCAGGAGACTTTCCAGGAATAGTAGATTGACTTCATTATATTTTCATCACTAAAAAAAAGAAAGACAAATTACAATCCAGTATTGGCACCAGCCTTTAGTCAGCTCTACATGAAGCTCAGGTTCATATTGAACCATTTGAATATTGCCATGGTCTTTAGTGGGAGCAAATACAAGGAAATAGTCCCGTGCTGCATGTCTAACGGTGCCCTGTCTCTCAGGTGTCAGAGGAAGGGGTAGAAACACCCATAACAAAATTAGTCAGTTATGCAGTGCTAGATTTTTTTTCCTGTGCCCCAATGGTGGTTTATTCTATGCTGTAAAATACGAGGCTGGATTATCAAGATGATCTTCGTTTGCATAGTTATATATGTTGCTGATGGTCATAAAATTATCTAGCTCTTTTAAAAGTCCAGCCACAATATATTATCTTCAGAATCGTTTACAGCAGTGAACTCCACAGATTAGGTAAATGCTGGGAAAAGTGGGGATTTCCTTTTACAGGGACAAAATTTACTGCCTTCTAATTTTATTGGGCAGAGGTATACCTTTCACAGTTTAAATTACATGACAAGGTATCTCTAAGTTCTCTGCTGGATCAAAAATAGTTTCAGAAACCATAAATGTAGTTTGATATCTATCAGACCAACTCATTTGCCAAAGTGCAAACCAAAATGAAACTTGTAGCTCTTCACATGCTGGTGGCCTCCTGGAATGGATTTCCTTTCCTTTCCTCCTCCTCCTGGTCCTCCTGGCCTCCCCCACACCCCTGCCTTCAACCTTTTGCTTCTCAACACTAAGCTCTATCCAATTATTCACTTTTTCAAAAGTGATTTATTTTCAGGATAACCCAATAATGTCAAAACCAACACTGTTATGCTCTATCACCCACCAGGATGTGCCAGAGAGAGACGGGGGCGATTGTATTGATTCACTTTGCCTTGCACATTTTACCTGACTGATGGGCTGGTGAATTGCATGGCCAACAATTTGGGAATCATTTGCTCAGGTTATTGTAAACAACTCCCTTCTACTCCTTCACACTTCCTAATAACGTTAGCATACAGCAGTTACACACTGTTTATCACCTCCTATTTCAGAGGCAATTATTTTTCTCATGCAACTCCACGTCTGCTGGCAAGGCATTATACAAGCTGACTAATGTTTTATGCCACTGGAGGAATTAAATGGAGTTTTTCAGATTGTTTGTTTGTCATCCAAATATTTTGCGAACAAAAATGACAGCATTCTTGGCAAAGTCTTTTTCGCCTTTTAAGGGTCTGGTTGCGTTTCAGGTCTAAGACGTGGCAGCTTGGGAGTTTGACCTCCCAAAGAGATGCTGCAGGAAAGTCAGGGACCTAGAGACAAAGAGCTCTTTCTGCTCCTGTTTTGTTCCTCAGAGGAAATAAATTTCAGCACCTGGCGCGATCCTGATCCATCTCTACCATGTGTTTTACACACATGCACGGGTCTGATGCACGGGTGGATCCACTCAAGTCCATCTTTTTTCCTTCCTCTTTTTTTAACCAGTGCCTAAGCACTTGTTGAGGGGTGAAATGCAGCTTGCAAGAGGCAGCCCGGGTTTCCTCTGCTCATTTCCCAGTTCAAACATGGCCAGGATAAACGGAAGAAAACTTTGCTCTCACCTTGTTAATAGCTGTGCTAGAATTGGTTGAGATTCTGCCCCAAAACACTGTGACTTTCAAGGAAAATTGTGAGTGCAGCTAAGGGAGGGCTGGGGAACTTGCTAACATTACTGCCATTTACACATTCAAGCAAAATCTCATGAACATTTGTTCCATGAGAGTATTTATTCCTGCTTTTGTGCAACAGTCAATCCACACAATGGCAGGAGTGTCCTTAAGGCTGCATGGATGTAAAAGCCTGTAATTACAGAATAACATGGAGAGATCCCTGTAGAAGTCAACAGATAACTTGGGATAATCTAATTTGTGCAAGAAATATATTTCATTTATATTTTGCTTTCTGGAAGGCAAGAGCACAGTAAACAACATCTTATCTGTACCCATATATTCAACTCAAGTCCATGGAATTTTGCCATTGACTCAGTGGGAACAAAATCAGTCCTTAATCATTAAAAAAACACATTTTTACTCTTGTTCTCCTGCACTTTATGCAATATATTATGTCAGAATGGAAGAAACTTTATTAAGAAGTGAACGAGAGCTCCGAGAGCTCTGGCATGTTTTATAGGATTTTGGATGACAAATTTCTAGTGCAATAAATTTTCTGCTCTATAGCATAGTCTGACTTGCAGCCATTTTGTAAAACTATTTTTTTTCTTTTTGCTTAGACCTTCACAAAATAATATTCATTGTTTGGCTTTCTCAGTACATTGTTTTCAATTAAATTTTGAAAGAAGGGAAAAAAGTCAGATATTCTATTTTTTTTCCCTTCATATGAGGAAAACATGGAAAGAGAAAGGTTCTTAATAAAATTCGGTTGCAGTCTAAAGATGGGGGCCAGAAAACAGTTTTTTTTATTTCTTCTTCTTAGCTTTATTAAATACGTTATTAAATACAAGTATTTAATACTTTATTTAATACTACTTTATTAAATACAAGTATTATACATGTATACAAGGTAGGATTATCTACTCAAAACAGTGAAGAATTGTAACCTGTTCTCTTCAGTTACCAACCTTACTATTTTGCCCCTATTATGTATTGTAAGTCTAAATGAAGCAATGAACACTTAAGTGTCACTTTTCAAAAAGCTGTCATTTATAGTCTTTTCTGGAGCATTCCTTGTCACATCTTCTCTACGACAGTTAACAAAGCCCACTACATTACAACCCATTGATATAAGGGAATTTGATTGTTATTCTGTAAAGTATATGAATGGCCCAAGAACACACACATATAGTTCCTAACTGAACTCCAAACATTGTCACTTCTTACTGTGAATGCATGATTCTCTAAAAAAGCTATGAGAATCCACCCTTAATCTTTTTTCTTTTTGTTTGCATGAGAATGATACTGAACACAGCTTCTTGACTATATTAGGCCTTTATAGAGAGTTTTAGCCTATTAGAAAAAAAGTATATGGTCCTCACAATTTGGGTCTTAAATTCCTATAGTCCTCTCTCTCTACTGAACAGTGAACAGAAGTATGTGCCCAGCAGCCTGTTAACGTGACATAAATTATTGGACAAGGCTACCACAAGGGGAGGAGGAAGCTGAGGAAATGTGTGCATTAGCAATCACCAAGCCTATTAAACTGCTCCAAAACCTCTCCCCTCCGATTCACAATTTCTCATGTTTTGGCTTGACCAAGAGGCAGGTTGGTGAGGCAACAGGATCCGTGGGGGTGTCAGAGGGATGACCCTGGAAACAAAATATTGGTTTTACATCGCAGGGTATCTGTTACAGGAGAATTTCCTCTGGCGCCAGCAGGTATTTGAGTAGGCATCTGAATGGATCCCAAAGGGGAGAAGGAAATGGAAATGGAAGTTTTTAGAGATCAAGATGTTAAGCCTTAAAACTGTTTGAATGACCCATGATAACTACGCTGCAAAGTTTTACCGTGTGATGCCCTTCAGTGGAAGGTGGGCAGTAGACTTCTTTTCTTAGGTTTTTGTTTGTTTGCTTATTTGTTTGTTTGTTTTGTGTACAAAAACAGTACAAGTGCATAGTGCGGAAGAGCACTAATAAAGGAAGGATTGCAAGGTCTATCCCCAGTCACTGAGGAGGAAATTCATCTGATCCACAGCAGCCAGTGTCTTCACTGAGCAAACTCACCATGCAGCTCGATCTTGAGAGCTCTTTGCTGAGTTTCTGGTGCTCTTTAGTCATATTGGTAACTGCAGTCACAAAGTATCATAGTCTGGCTTGGTAAAGTTTTACCCTGAAAGCAAAGTTTTGCACACATTTGTTCCCCCGGGTTTGGGAAGCAAAATCTTCCTTGGCGGTCTGAAGGCTGATTCATTAAACCTGAGCTGTCTGCTGAAGTGCTCAGTAAAAGTGACTCTGATTTATTTGGATTTGTCACTATAAAGGTCTCTGGAGACAGCTATTTATCCTATGAGATTCTTGACAAATTAGCCGAATGGTCTGGGCAGTCCAGAGGGAGGATGGTCTTCTCTGACCCTTCACATGGCCGGAGAGCAGGTAATCACTCCCCCGATCAAAAATACGCACAGAAATCACACCATGGCCAAGACTTCTCTACCCACCCAGAAGCTGGTCACCCCTCACTTATCCAGGCACTTAAATCCATACTTGATCTCACTCAAAGAGAAGTATGAGCTGAAGAAATATATTCTCTAACATCCAAATGCCTGCCTAGGAATAGACAGTTATTGAAGAGTCACTGGAAGGATTTAAGCTGGTTATGGTGTGTCCTCCTGAACTGGAGTTTGACAAAGGCATTTATCCAGCTACTTTCAGGATTTATGAAATATTTAACTGCAATGTATAAGATCAGCTTGTAACATAACTTTATGAATCTATTTTAACACACAGCCAGCAAGGCAAATTAGTAATGCATCCCTCTGATAGCAAAATAGAAATGATAGAGAAGGGCAAGAATAGGAGGAGGGACTCTTTGTTTTCTTACTGCTTTCTCCATATATATAAGATGATGCAGTGTCTAGCATCAGCTCTTCACTTTAATTATCCGCTAGCCTAGCGGAGAGTTACATAAACACATTATGGTCACTTGCAAGTAACAGATATTGCAACTGCATCCATCTTCTCTTCTAGCTCTTCAGGGCTGTCCAACCTGTCTATGTTTCTCTGAATTTTATCAAACAGTTCAATAATGTGCACTTTGGCCCAGATTCATTGCAGCTGACTTAAGCTACCGATCCATTTATAGTTGTCATAGAGATATAAGCACCTTCGGAGAGTGACTAAAGCTACTTAAAATTTGCATTGCATAGCATGAATTCAAGGTATTGTGTCCAGGGGCATTATTCCAAATGCCTGGATTGAAAAGAGATACAATAGATACAAGAGATACAATAAAGGTAAGAGCGAGAAAAAAAATAAAATAAAAAATAAAATAAAAGCTGAAAGAGTTACAAAACACCTTGGAGTTATCTTGCTGTTTTGTAAGGTTCCTGGCACCCTAGTCTTCTTCGTATTTACACCCGTGTGGTGAAAGAGGCTTCATTGATGTTAATACAGCAACACAAACATGAAACATTCAAATTAGAGGAAATCAAGTTCAGTGGAAGCTGAAATAAAGTATGATAGGGAATAAAATAAAGTACAAAGGGGAATTCTCCTACAATGATTATTTATTTGTAACGGATCCATTAGGATGAGCTGGTTTCAACCTGTGCAACAGTGATTCTGTCCCCAAACGAATCCTTTCAGATTGCACTCAGCACAAAAATGGTGTGAAGAAAAAAAAAAATAGTGAAGTTCATGTTACAGCTTTGGAACCACTGAAAGAAACCCCAAAGACTTTTAAAAGGCGCTGGGGGTGGGGGTGAGTCCAGGAGGGGTAACAGCAATGGTCTCTTTACTCTACTTGGGGGTTGGATGACTTCAACCTGGGGGTTTTGCTGGCAATCTGTCTTGCTAAAAGTCAGGGTAAGATAAACTGTACTCTGTCTCTGATTTCTGCAAGAAAGAAAACAATTGAACGACTGGTCATTCATCACTGAGCCACCCTTCCCCCTCTCTAACACCTTGTATAGGGTTGTATATCCTGGAGCTCCTATACTGGAGCTCGCCATATGAATCTCTTAAAAGGAAAACAAAGAGTTTTAAGTAGCCAGGTATGTATTTTACAACTCATCTGTAATAAAGATAGTTCAAAATTGGAAGGGCTGATCAATAAAGGTCTTGGCTGTTATTACAGTTACTATATTAAACACATATAGCAGCTGATGCTAATATTAAACTTAGTTTAATTTTAAAGGACCTTCTGTTTTAGCCCTTCCTCTATAACTGACCTTATATTTACCTATTCATAAAATTTCGCATTCAGTTTTGTGTACCAAGGAGCTCAAATGCAGCCCAGGTGCAGCTTCTGGACTTAAAAATGTTGCTTTGACCAGTTAGTCATGGAAAACGGAAGACAGCATTCTAGAATTTTCTCTGTGAACTTGAGTTAAATCACCTATTTAAAATACTGAGAAAGCCACAGAAGACAAACTGCAAAAGTTACAAAGCTGCTAAGAGGCAACTATGCTGAAAAGGAGAAAAGTGGTATACAAAAAATGAAAAGAGAAAGAGGAAAAATGAAAGTAGGCAGGATGCTTGCTCACAGGGGAAAAAAAAAAGCGTCTGGAGTGCAAAGAAATAGTCAGGGTGCTTCTGAGAGCTGAGTTTATACTGTGCGAACACCTCTGCTGTGAAGCAAATGTAGGTGAACTCCTCCTTCCAACAAATCTGGATATTTGCTCGCTGTTGGCTGTTTAAATTGCTGAGTCTGCGTTGTTTCCTGGAACACCCATATGAAGTCACGTTTCAGAGCAGGTTATTTTATATGAAACTACCACATAGGTAAGGACTAAGTCTTCAGAAATGAAGGTGGAGCAGGAACCCTCTCAAACAGGACACTGAAATCGGAAGGGCCTTCAGGCTGACTTCTTTGGAGCTGCATTCAATCCCAAGAATTTGCATTAGCTATTTATTCAAGAAAGTAAGATCCCTTACAGAAAAGACAATTAGAGTTAAAAAGAAGAAAAAGAAAAGCATAAAAAAAGCTAGTAATGGATTTTAATTCTCCTAAGGGAATCCTGTGTTTTCAGTGAGGAAGGATTACAGGAAACTGAAGTAATGCTTTATTTTCCTTCATGGAGAGCTTGGGGACTTTAGTCAAGGGTGATTTGCTACTTGTGCTATAGCATTACCAATGATGGTCCTCTTCATCTGTTTATTAAAGTTTCAACTTGTCACTCATCACCAACATGATCAAAACTCATTGTTTCTGTTCCTATAAAAGCAACTTTTCTATCTTTCAGAATTACTGCTTGGTTGAGGGACTTGTGCTTTCATCTAAAATCAAAGTCAGGCAAGTATCCATTTTGTAAAACATGTGGGCATAAAAATGTGACCAATGTAAACACCAGGTATCTGAATGAAAAATGTTAATTGGCATTTCAAGAAATGGGGAGACATGACAAAGATATTTTAGGCTTTCAACATATTTGCAGTATTCTAACATCAATCATTTTCCTGCAACTATCAGGTTATTTATCTTAGCTACCCTTGGTATCCATTACCGTAGTGTCTGAGCCCCTCATAATGTTTCTGTGAGGCAAAAAAGTGTTCTTACTCCTTTTTTTAACAGTAGGTAACTGAAACAGAAAGAATTTCTTGTTGTGGGCATCCAGAGAGCATGTAATTCAGTAGATGTAGCTCTGTCCATCTCCTTAAACAACAAAAGAGTGTCTTTCTCTTATAAATTAGCTTAGTTTGCACTTTTTTAAAAAAATTTGCACTGTAAATTATAGAAGCATAGCTGTGTTACAGATGTCACTGGAGCTTTGCTTAGACTTGACAATTCTTGGTGTCAACTTCATTGACGCTAAGAAACATGGGAAATATCTAGGATTTGCACCCCTGTAAAGGGAACTAGCTACAAGCTGTCAAGGAGAGGTAAAAGACTGAAAAGGGACAACCCACCAGGAAAGCAGAAAAATATGGATAAGAGGGGGGATGCATTTGCCTAGATGCAGCACCAGGCAGTCCAAATGGCCAGTATAACAAAGAAAGATATAATTTATTTTGGTGTAACTTGCTCAACCCTTGTCATGATTTAATATTATTGAAAATGTTTGGCTAATATAAGGTCTATTCTAGAAGGCAGAAGAAATGAAAATGGTATAGAAAGTCAAATGAGACAATAGAAATCCTTCAGCTAAGCACAGGGGCTTTTGTTATTGTTTTAGATTAGGAGGTTCTGGATAACAGATCTATTTGTACTACCCTCAGCCATCTTCTCATCTAATCTTAAAACATAAGCAGACACATATCTGGGCCCCATACCATTCTTTCTAAAAATAAGCCTCTTTAATGGTTGGTCCCTTAGAACAGACTCCCTCCAGCAGTTTTGAAAGACTTGGCCTTTCTTCCTTGTTCTTTCTTTGTTAGACGTTCTCCAAGTAGCTTTTAGGCCTTGTTTTCAGTTTCCTTTCATTTAACTAAGAGATCCAGGGCCTGCCTGTCCTGGCTGGTAGAAGATCAGCTCCGTTCAATTTACCTTCTGTCTTAGTCAAAACCCTTATTTTAGAATTAGACGAAGTGAATATCAACCTGCATCTGTACATACAAAGGAAAAGAGTAGATTCCCATTGCCTTCACTACCTTTATTCAGGGCCTTTTCTCCCCTCATTTCCGTAATTTTAGTTCTTTAGTTCTTTTTTCAGTCTCATGGAACTCAACACACATGTTTATGGTATTCTTTTTATGCTCTTCCCCTGGTTCATTTCTAGAGCTATTTATTTCCTCTGAGTTACTTAAATAGACTTTTATTATGTGCTTTTGCAATACCACTTTCTACAACTACGCCATTTTCTATATGTATTATAGCTCTTCATCTACGATACGCATCATAAAACCAAGGACTGCATCGTGGCAAAGTGCCATGACCCCACTTTGGGGATGTTCCAGGAGCTTTGAGGATCACAGTTTGTGAGGCATGTATAAGGCCTGTCAGAGTCGAACGAAATGCAGTTACTTTGGTCTTTCTGTGTCATTTGAAGCGGACGGATAATCTGCTCTCTCCTTTGCCTGGCCAGTTAATTGTTCCCAGTTAAGTCTTGTCCACAACACCTACTTTCTTCAGCTAACTACTGTGTTGGGTGAATCCCTATGTACAATCACACATGTGGCTAAGTGAATATACTTTTCTGGTTTCTTATATCAACTATTTTGGTCCAAATATTCTACCAGCTAAGTACAGCTACTCTTTGATGCCACTGCAGTTAGGCATTTAAAGGTTTATTTTATCACCCATCAGAGGTGGTAAAATACAAAGCCCCTGTGGAGCTTGAGGAGTTCCACTCTGGAACTGTGACCAGCTCAATCTGTAGCAGTGTGAAGCAGTCCACAAAGAGTCTGGGTCCCAGCATGTGATGTTTCATTTGGACTGAAGTGCAGAATATAGGCCAACCTACTGCATTTAGTAACGGATACTGGCTTTCAGAAGCTGCAAGTATTTTAAGTTAACAGGAGTTTCAGAAAATCAGTGTCTACATGCATGGCACAAACAATATAAGTAATAAAAGCTCACCAGAATAGCTGACATTCTTCCTGCCACTCCCCTATGAAATGTTATTCTTTTCCAAAATTTCCTCTGAAGCCAAAATTGTTTATTCTCCAAAACTTTATCCAATGTGCTAATTATTGGAAGGCAAAAAAAATGGCACGTATTTCTTATTGACAAGTGTCATCATGTTTTAAAAGCACAAAAATGTAATAGATTAGCCAAAAAAGAAACATCATGAAAAGAGATATTCAAAATAATACAGCTATGTCTGCACTTTAATCCTTGAGTGATCATTTTATATGAGATATGTTGGCTTTTTTGCATATTTGTCTTTTCTCGTGACCACTTCATAAAAGAGTTTGCAACTTAAACGTCAACTGTCTAGTAATTTCAGAGATGCATCCTGCAGACACTGTGTACAGCTGTCCCTTCAGCAGAGCTGGGAGAAGATACCTCTCTTCTCATCGTCTGTGAGGTCTCCTTACATTTATGTGGATTGTAAAATACATATGCTCAGCCACTTATGTTTGCTTTCTGCAAGCTTCCAGAAAAAGGAAATTCACTGGCATGTCTGTGAAAAATTAATTGAAAGTTTGCTGGGCTCAGTGCTCATATCAGGGATTAACTATCTTGCCTAAGCTTTGATAACTTCTGAACCTTGAATGTTTCTTGTTTCTGAGCTACTCATCTTTCAGCTGATAGATCCCTTGCAGGGCATTGCTTAACACAGCAACAGTACCAGAAATCCTCACCATCAGCCTAGCTTAGAAGGAAGAAGTGAGGTCTACAGTCTTTTGATGTATCCTTCACAATTGGGTACAGTGGCCTTGTCAGCATCTCTCTTTTGTGTTATAAGAATTAAGAGCAAATTTAATTCTATTGAGGCACCTTTATTATTCTTGTTCACACAGACTGTATTAGTCTACGAGTAACCCTGCTGATTTCAGTGAAGCTACTCAAAGGAAAAGGGCATAAACTAGGGTAGAAGAAATCATGTAATTATCACATACTTTGTCAATATTCATAAAACATTTTAAAGAATGGAATGCTGTTTATCAATGTTTCAATGTTTTTGGTTTTATAATTTCCATAATTTCAGAATTTAAAAAAGTGAAATGTAAATATTAACTATTTGCTTTTAAATTTTCTAATATGTAATCTGTCAAATTGTGATTTTCAATTCAAGGTATTAGTACCAGTATAAACAGTATCACTATAAACTTCCAGATTTTTCTAAATGAGAACAGCAGGAAATATTTGTTGTACTTACTGTTTGTGATAAATTAGTCTGAAAAAAAAACTTTTCTCAAAATGCTCTGACTTCTATGGGCTTTGCAGCAAGAAATTGAAATTCCGTGAGTGAGGTGGTTACTCACAGAGGTATCGCATAAACATATATGTTTCGCATGCTAAGATGCCAAACAGCCTTTTCACTGTCTTGAATGGGACAAATCTCTATTTGCATGATGCCTTATCTTATTTATCTTATTTATCTTATTTATCTTATTTATCACAAAATCTTTTAACTTGCAAACCAAGTCAGGTTATTAACAATTTACAGTTGCAATTTCATTTTTTTTTTAATTTTGTAGGTTCATATTGTTATGATTAGTGTTATTTCACTTAAGGTATGTGTTTCCAAAGCTGCTATACAATTCAGCTTAGTTTCCAGGTGATACCACAAGAAAGCAGGAGAAATCTCAGTGTAATCACATTTTCTGTAAAAAAAGCAATATGAAAATACTAATTTTCTTTCTGATTATTCACAAATCTAGATGAACATGACTTATGATCAACTGGCTGCCTGTGGATGCCTTCCTTGGTTATTCTACAGATACAGGAAAACATCTGTATTATACCTGGACCAAAAGCTTTAAACTAGCTAGTTATATTTTCCTCAGATGTGGGTGACCACATCTTAGACCTGAGGTTTTTCCTGGGCAAATTTTCAATGTAGAGCAAAAATATGGTGCCTTGATAAATGACACAAAATTCATAAAATAAAGAGTCATGCCATGCAGAATCACTAGACACTTAAAGAAATCTTGGCGTCAAGTTCCAAAGCAGTCTCAAATTAGTGTATTCTTCAAGCTCAGTAGAGAGAAGATTTGAGACATGCAAGTGGAATGTTTTTTTCAGGGGAAAGTCTGTAACGTGGCATAGACCAATGCAAAACCTGTGCAAAGTGGAGCTATGTCTTGATGCTCCTCAATGTGCAGCTCTACAGCTTGTCACCAAACACTGCCTTCCCTTTGAGGTCTTGGGTAAAAGCGAGGTGCAAACTGTGCAGCTAGAGTACTGCAGAGATGAAAGTCAGTTATAGAGCAAATTCTGTACTGATTTTTTCCAACTCATTTTTTTAAAAACATAAATGAAGGAGTCAATGTATTCCAAGGGCTTTAGCTCAGCCTGTCTCTTCCAGTCAGCTGTTGATAGGTTAGTCTGTGGTCCCAGCCATCTATAAGGGAAAGTGTCCACACCACCCCTGCGGTGGTGGCACCCATCCCACCTTTACCCTTCACACAAGACTGAAGTGGTTGGGAAACTAGAGGTGCAATACAGAACGGGAGTCAGGAGTACCCGGCAAGCCAATGAAGATGAGGGGAAAGCAATTAAAACTGGATTAGGAACTGGATTAGGGATACAAGCCCCGGGAGCAGGGAGGATAAGGAGCAGGAAGGGTGCAAAGGACAGGCTGGACTCACGTAATAAGCCAGTGAGGGAACAGGAGTCACCCAGAGACTAGATGATATAATGCTGTTTTGAGGCCTGCTCAGACTGGCCCCATGGAGGAGAAAAGAGGATGTTTATGTCATTAAAAGACTGTATAACAGAATCTATGCATAAAGGCATCACAGATTAATATGTAACATGTTTACATGTATATGACACACATAAGAATATCCACCAAACACAAAAATGTGGTGTGTCATCACAGAAATGTATGCTCTGTATTAGAGACAAATTGTAACTAGCTCCAAGGATTCAAAAAGATATTTGTCAGTAAAAGTTACAAATGTTTAGCATTTCTAAAGATCCATAATGAATATATTTGTGTACATTTAATTTCAGAATGTATGTAGCAGTATAAAGTGGCATTTTCACAAAGATAAAACAAAAAAGAAATGCCTAAAATAAAGTTAAAATAGATGATTGAAAAGGATATCAGTACATATAGTTTTATTTTGTTCTTCAGGAAGCATCTGAGGTTGGGATTTTAGAGGTACTTTGTGCCTTTTGCTCTTTGGTTATTCATGCTTAGAGACACAAGCAACTTCAACTTGATTTTCCATCATCCTTGCTCTGGTAAGAGTCCTTTAGCTCATTTCCAGCATCAATCACTGGGACTATAAATCTCAGCAGTAGATATAGCCATTTAAATCTCCACCTGCACAAACAACAATCAGCCCTAGAAAATAAGGAGGCTCATAAATCTCCACACTGGTGATTAGTAATATTTTGGATCTGCAACAAGGATGTTATTAAAAAAAAAAAAAGGAAAGAAAAGCTAATTCATTAATTAGGGCTGATATGCTGACAAACTGTTTAGTTTATAAAACAGCAAAAATACAAACAGGGCACAGTTAACATAACATGACGTTAGAGGTTAGTGAATTCCCAAGAGCCCTGGGCTTGGAGATAGGATATCTTAATGCACTTATCCTATCGTGAGTGGGAAGGTGTTATCTTCCAGCCAAATGGTAAAGAGCTGGTTTAAAGTTTAGAACTGCCTTTTTTCCTCTGGCAAGCCAAGGGACCAAGATGGATAAAAAGATAGGAAAGACTTCCTTGCTCATTATCAATAATGACTCTCTCCCTCCTACTGAAACATTGATGAGAGCAGTGTATGGCACTTGGCAAGCACACTGATTTGGCCTCCACAATTTTTGTTTGTTTGATCGTTCTTTTGTTTAGTGCATACAGAAAACCTCATGTGTTGTTCACACAAGTCAGTGAGAGGTCATTCTATGGCTTCACAGACCTCGGGAATAACCCTGGAGTTACTGCGTCCCACAGTGACATCTCAGGCCATGCATTCTTGCTCAGGGCTGTGGGAATACTCATGTAAGTTGCAGAACAACGGGGTTTTCACCTGCAATAAGACCAGTCATTGTGGACCTGTGTCCACAAAGATCCCTCTTGGAAGTCTAGCCCTGCTCTTATTCCCCCATATTCAAAGCTCAGGCTGCTGAGGCTGCTGTGAGGGGGCAGGAGGTGTATGAAGGGGGAAGAAGATATGTGAGGAAGCCCATGCTTCACTGCCCTCTTTTTGGACTCCCCATGTGGGTTTAGAGCATCACACAGAGAGGAAGAAGAGATAGATCAAGTGTAAATGCTTTAAAATCCCTGCTCTGTAGAGACGGAATACATACGTACATAAGGATCATAACTGCATAACTCGTGCATAGAGCTCAGTAACACACTCAAGTGTAAAAGTCCTATCGGACTTCCCTGTTAGCAGAGCAAGGCCTAACGTGCTCCCTCTCCCACGGAAAGGGCCTTATCTTGGCTGTGTACTCAGGCAGAACTCCCTCGCCTTGGAAAACGCACTGAGCTGCAGACGGACAACAGCTCCACCAGCGTCGCGGAGCGCAATGCCGGAGCCCGCCCTGCAGTAAAACTCCCAGAAAAGAGGCATTTTTTTCCCCCGTGTGATGCCTATCATCCAATAAACCTCCTCCCCCTTCATTTCAGCGCTGTATTTCAGCAGAGCCACCTTATCCGCAGCCACGATAACCCCGGACGGCAGCGCAGCCCTCTCTCTGGGGCTCCGGGGGCAGTGAGGAGCTGGGGCGCACGGCCGCGCACCCACAGGTTAGGGCAGCCTTTTTTTGCCATCTGCGGACAGGGGAGCACAAGCAGCGGGAAAGGTGACTGGGACTTGGCAAAGGTCACCCAGGAAGCCTGCAGCAAGTTGGTTCTTCCTGTGCTCCAGCCCTGGAGTCGTCGCTGCTGAGGCGCGGAGCTCCCTCGTCCTGGAACGCGCGAAGGAGCTGGACAGGATGCACTCTCAAACATAATCACACACAAATCTCTCTCAGATTAGGTTACGGGGCAGCGCTCAAACGGCGGGCGCTGCAGAGCTCCCCTCCCTGGAAGGCTGTGCTGGTGGGTCTGCTGCTCGCGCTGCTCGTGACCCATTTTGGCTTTCATCAAGAATCATGACACCAGCTGCCTGGGTCATGTAGGAGGCAGGAAGGGGGAGAGCAACCCTGCGCTGGACAGGGAAGTGGGGAAGGAGAAGAGGAGGAGGAGGAGAAAGGAGTACAGAAAGGCAGAGGGCAGACAGAGTTGCTTTGCTCCAGTTGTGAAGCTTTGAAACTCAGTTTTGAGCCCTCTGCAAGTGTTTTCTGGGATACCTCACTCCCGGTTCCGTGCAAAGGTCTGTGATTGGGGATGTGGTGCGCTCAGCGGGCAGGGCCCCTCCCCTGGGCTGGATCCGCCTCTCCTATCCCCCAGATAAATTACTAGTGTCCTCACCAAATTCCTCAGCTTTCTCTCTCCCTCTCCCTCTCTCTCACACACTTACTCCCTCCTTCAAACACAGGCAAAGCGGGGTTGGGGGGCGGGAGGGCGGGCAGCCTCTCTGGACCGGTACTGAGCCCTCGTGCTAACGGGAGGAGGGAAGGGGAGGAAAATACTGGCGCCCCTTCTCTCCTCCACCGCCTTGAAGCAGGTCTGAGGCGCTGCCCTTCCTTCCCCCTCCCCTTTCCCTTCCCCTTTCCCGCTGGTCCTTTGGCATCTTCCAGACCATGTCCACTGGGTCCCTCAGTGATGTGGAAGATCTGCAGGAGATGGAGATGCTGGAGTGCGATGGCCTGAAAATGGATACCAACAAAGAGTTTGGGGCTTCCAACGAGAGCAATGAGGAGGGATCCAATGGCGAGAATGGCTCCCCTCAGAAGGGGAGAGGGGCCTCGGGCAAGAGGAAAAAAGCTCCCCCCAAGAAGAGTCCTTTAAATGGAGTGAGCCAGGAGGGAAAGCAGGTCCAGAGAAACGCTGCCAACGCCAGGGAGAGAGCGAGGATGAGGGTCCTTAGCAAAGCCTTCTCCAGGCTTAAGACCACCCTGCCCTGGGTGCCCCCCGACACCAAGCTCTCCAAACTGGACACCTTGAGGTTGGCCTCCAGCTACATCGCTCACCTGAGGCAGATCCTGGCCAACGACAAGTATGAGAACGGCTACATCCACCCAGTCAACCTGGTAAGTGTTGGCCCGCTGGGGCCAGGCGCTTTGTGCGCGCGCGGTTATGGGGAGAGCCGGGCAAGGGGCTGGCGTGGGCTGTGTGTGGGGCACAAACCTCCGCAGGCTTCTCGCAGTGCCGGCCGGTGCGGTGGCAAAGAGCTGCTCTGCGGCGGGATGGGCTTAGAGCAGCCCCAGCCCCGCTTGCTGCTCCTTGCAGTGCTTCCCAGGAAAGGGGTGCAGGGGCCACGCAGGCCACACAAGCACAGGGACAGGCTTTACCGTGCCAGAAATACCTCAGAAACCTCAGCAGACTGATGGCTCTGAGGAGCTTTCTACCCTTGAGTTTGGGAATTTAGGTATGTTTGGGAATGTCTACCTTTATGTTTGGGAATTTAGGTAGACAAAGGTGCGTTTTTGGAGGGAACGAACCTAAGAGATTTGTTTTCCACCGCTCTTTTCCATCCCAGTGTCCTGCCATAACAACCCACAAACCCCAGAGTTTGAGAGAGAGAGATCTGATGAGGGCTCTGCCCCCACTGACTCTCATTTGCTGTGTCCAGGATGTTTCTCCTACACATGTAAAGTCGCACAGGAGAAATAAACAATGATCTGGACTCGTGCAGAGGGGGTATCTGCCCCAGGTCCATGCTGCAAACCTCCCAGTGCTGCGTGGCAGCCACTGCTGGGGCTGCAACCAGACACAGAACCTTCTCCCGGGCAGCGCAGGGTCCCCTTGCTGCCCTCAGCCACCAGAAACATCCACTCTTCCAGTTCTAAAAATACTGCGTGAGATCCGGCCGGGCTCTTCTTTACCGTATAGTGTTTACATTGACCGCACATGCAGACCACGCCTGGTAAACTGGCTGCAGAGGCTTGGAGACATTTCCCTGGGATCCAGCCCTGCTGCCTCTTGAGCTGCTGTTTGAAGGCTCCGAACTCCAGGGGAAAGTCTGTTCCCCGCTGTGTCATCTGATAAGAGCTTGGGAGATGTCTTTAGCTAAAATCAAAATCCTCAGAACAACAACTGCAACCACCCTCCACCTTAAAAAAAAAATAGACCCCCCTGCACACACAGGCACGTGAAATCCTAACCCCCTGGGCCGCGGGAGGTGAGGAGTGGGGCTGGAGGCGGCTGCAGGAGGGTGCTGGGCCCAAAGCAGCGAGGAGCTCCGTGCTTGCCTCGGCCCTCGGGTGCTGGGCTGGCCCGGCCCCGCGGCCCGGCTGCCTCCGTGGCACGGCTCTCTCAGTGGCCCGGCTCCGTGGCCCAGCTGCGTGACCCGGTTCCGTGGTCCGGCTCCGTGGCCCGGCTCGGGCTGCGAGGAGCCGTGGGGGGAGCTGCGCGTATCCGCGCCAGGAGCTGGCGGCCCAAAGAGCCGCGGGCCGAGGCGGGACCTCCCCGGGCCGAGCCCCTGCGGGCGCTGCCGCCCCGCGAGGCGCGTCTGGATGGACCCTCCAGAGAAACAACCTCTCCGACCTGCATCCGTACGCGTTTTGTAACCCCCTTCCCACCCGTGTCTTTCCCTGGCTACAGACTTGGCCTTTTATGGTAGCCGGCAAACCCGAGAGTGACCTGAAGGAAGTGGTGAGCACAAACCGCCTGTGCGGCCCGACGGCGTCCTGAGCCCCACGGCGGCCCCACGAGAGCACCGGCCCCGCGCGGCCGGGGAGACCCGCGCCGGCGCCGCTGCTGCCCCGCGCCGCGGGCAGAGCGACGGGGAGAGCCCCTCTCCCGGCACCAAGGAGACCAAACGTACGTGAACTAGCAAAGACTCCGCCCCGAGAGACCCCCGACCATATTTAACTTTATTAAATGCGTGTATAGTCGAGCGTCCCGCAACAACAGCCTTGCTGGTTCAAGCGCTAAGAGAGAGAAGACAGAGTTCAAACAAAACTACCGCCCGTGTATCGTTTGTCTGAGACCTGTGAAATATGTAGATGCCTAGAATAACCGACTTTGACAGTCATCTCTATGAACTAATTCACCCTAAAGATATATAGATATATTTTCTTCGAACGGGTTTTGCTCTATTCCTGTGAATAAACCTTCCTTTCCATTGAACGCAGAGCGCTGTAGTTTTCACCGCAGCAGCGGGGGAAGCGGCCGCGCTGGCGCGGAGCGGCGCGGGACCAGCGCGGAGCCCGCGCGCGGGCAACGTCCCAACGCGCTCCTGCGTTTTCTGACCGTGGAGCCTTTGCACCGAAGCCCGGCGGGGCATTTCGGGGGGTCAGAGTCGAGCGGAAAGGGGCGAGTAACGACGGGAGAGGGGCCCGAGGAAAGAAGACGCGGAGCAGCGGCGAGGAGCTGCCTCCTTTCTGTTGGTTTTGTCGTTGTTCCTGCGGAAAATGTCCTGCCGGGAGAGCAGAGCCGCGGGCGCGGGGCCCCGTCGCGCCGGCCCCGTGAGCGGCTCCCGGGGCACTTGCTGGCGCGGCGCGGCGGGGCAGGGGCCGAGCAGGGGCTCCCCCGAGCCCCGCGGAGGGTTTTTGGTTTAAACACGTCCCCTCTATCGATCAGCGCGCCCGGGGGAGATTAGTGTGAGATAAACAGGCGCGCGGGGCTCCCTCCCCGCGCGGGCCGGGGCCGCAGGCAGCTGATGCGCCAGATCCCACCGAGCTGTTTAATGTTTCAGGGTTATGACCGCACTGTTTACAAGATGTCCTCGGTTATTTATACTGTTATTATTAGCGGAGGGGCTTTAAATTTCCGCTTCACTTGCTCTTTCGGGCCTGTCCCGCGGTTCCGCTGGATACCTGGGCGCTTTCTGGCGGAAAACGGGAAGCGCCAGGATCCGCGGCCGGGAAGCGCCGGGCGGGACGAGTCGCCGGGGTCCCAGGGGCAGGAGCTTCCCGGGAGCTGCAGCCCCCAGCGGGGGCTCTGCCTCCTTCCCGGGCCTCCCCGCAGGCGCCGGAGGCGCTTGGGAGCCGGAGCTCGGGCCGGCCACATTCCCCGCGCGGGGTTAATTGGAGCTACTAATTGCGCGGGAGCTGGGCGGGCATCGTGAGGCTCGTTATGGGAAGGGCCAGGCCCGGCTTTATCGCCTGGATGGGGTGGAACGGGACAGCCGCTCAGCCTCACTTTCTTCTCCCCCCACCCCCCTTATTTTTTTCCCTTTATTTTTTTCTCCTTTCACCTCACCCCCCACAGTTAAAAGCAGCGCTGCTTGCTTGATGTAACCGCGTGCGGTTTCAGCACCTGGAGTGGGCTGCCCAAGCGGCCCGCGCCCTTTCCCTCTCTCACACACGGACACGGGGGGATTTGAGCGCGGGCAGCCCCTGAGCTCGCCCTGCACGGCCGGCTCCAGCGGAAAAGACGAGCGGCCCCGCGCAGCTCAGCGGGTGCTGCTCTTGCTGCAGGAGCCCGCGAACCGAGCGAGAAGCCTCGGGCTGCGATGGGAGACAGAATGGAAACCCTTGACACTAAATTCAGCGCAAAGAACTGGCACGGCAAACACACGTGTAATGTTTGTGACGACTACTCAGTTTTACCACTGGACTGAAATTAACTGCTGGGTTTAACCAGCCAAAAGTCCCGCTTAAATCTATACTTTCCAACGCCTGCCTGCCCGGGACGCGGATCCAGGTGCTGTCAGCCTTCTAAAAAGTGGAAGTTCAGGGGAAATTGAGAAGTGCATTAAGATTAAGGGTTAGATCCTACATTTCCCCCCTCGTGCTGCAGCGCTTCCTGACCGCGCTCAGCCCATTCCCAGCCTCCCGACCAGTCCTGTTCCCTCTGCCTTTGCCCCTGAGATGCGGCGAGGAGGATGAGGATGAGGATGAGGATGAGGATGAGGATGAGGATGAGGAGGCGGACCCGGGGCCGCTGCCGCGCGAGGAGCTGCGCTCAGGTGCAGCCGCCCCCCTCAGCGCCCTGCATCCCATTTAAAACGGAGCAACGGGCAATAAACGCAGGGAAAACAGCAGCTTGCACGGACTGCAAAGCCATTAGCGGCTTTAAATCCATTTTGAAGACTGCATTATTGTTATTTTTCCCCCAAAGGCGTTTGTGTGGTTTGTGTACTCCAAGCCCGCTAACTTTCACTAAAATCTGTGGGCAGTCCCAGTGTATTGGATGCCTCCAAGGGCTAAAGTGTCTGAGAGGAGCGAAGGGTATCGCAGGTACTCAGTGCCTCAGGAGAAAGATGAGTTAAATCAGTCTTCCCAGGTGGGTGAGTGAATCATGGAGAAAAATAGTTTTTTTCTGCACATGTTTTAGTTGGACTGCAGCAACTGATGATTTTGAAAGAAACTCACAAATCTGTTGGAGGGAGGGAAAAAGAAAAAAAAAAGGTTTAAACGTTGATGTGTTTTTATTTTAAATAAAATATTTTACTTTTTTTTTTAATAAGTGCTACACTTTGCATTATATTTCAGTGTGATTACTCACTGTCTTCTTCAGTGGAGAAACAAAGGCGACTTGGTTTAACTTTCTGCACCTACAGGATTTCTTGTGCAGCTGTGTGAGTTTGTATATCCCTTTCTAATAGTGTTTGAACTCATTGCCTGATTTTAGCTCGATTTGACAGGGGTGTCCAAGATAACTATTTTGCTAAATTTATTTTTGAAAATAGTCAAGTAGAGAAGAGAAAAACCTTTAAATTCTCCAGCTACAGGAAATGTTGCAACATGAACTCAACCCGTATTAGATACCAGAGAATCCACGACAGAAAGCGGCAACTGCGGGTAAAGCCTCAATCTCCCCGCTTTACAGTGGATCAAAGTCGCTGCTTCCATCACAAGACAGAAGGTCATAGAAATTCAGGCTACCTATGGATCTAAGTGTTTTAAGATAAGAACTTTCTAAAAATAGTTTAGCCCCGTGTGATTTTTCCTTGTTACTATTGTTTTGTTTTGGCGGGAATATCAGCTCCACCCAACTCTTCACAGCCATTTTTCACTTTAATTAGTGACTACAAAATTCCAAAAATCTCTTGCTTACCCAGCTTCTGCATTCAGCGCAGAGCTCCTGGCTCTGGAGCTCACATTATATTGACCAACAGTGATTTTCACAGCGAAATTTTCAAAAGCAAGCTGTTTTTTTCCCCCCCTCTCATTCCTTACAAAATAATTTTTAGGCTTATCCTGGGCTCCCGGAGCGATGGGAATCTGCCGGTGCGAAGGGAAGCCGCTTTGGAAGCCGCTTTGCAGAGGTCTGTGCGGTGCCTTGCGGGCTGCTGGGTGAGGTGATGCAGGATGTAGAAGGAGCCCAGGCTCTTATATACCTTATATGCCTTATATGCCTTATGGTGAGCACCTCCTGGGAGGCAGGTTGAATTGACAGCACACTGTGGTTGCTAAAGGTCATACAAAATCTGTGTGTTTTCTTCTGGAGGAGACCTGGATATAGTGACCTGGAGTTAAGTTCAGAGTTTTATGAAGCTTTTGTACTGGTAACCCCACAGACGGGTCTGTCTGCAAAAAGATATTTTCTTGTAAATGAATCACATGTATTTTCCCTAAAAATCTTTCCTAATATCCGGCCGTTGTTATTATTCGTTACTGTTTGTAGCAAAAATAATGCAAAAGACAATAGCTAATTGCAAATAATAAAGAGTCTACTTGAGAACAACTCAGATACCTGAGGCTATAAACAGCTGAAAGTGTATGGTATTTTTGATTTCTGTCTGCGTTGCCGAATGCAGATTATCACTCAGCCTCAAAAAAAGGGTTTCAAATGAAATTTCAGTGAGGAAATACATGTGTGTGTGTGTGACAGAAAGCACAAGGCACCCTGTGATCCCTATGTATTTCCATGCCCATGAAAATCTAAGCCCGCTTTCCCTGGCCCCCACACCGCGCAGGCCGTCGCTGGCCTGTGCAGCTCCGCATGCTCCAAGGTGAGGCGGCTCCGAGGCCGACCTCGCGCCCGCGCTTCCCGGCTCCGCTCTGGAGCGCGGAGCGGCCCGGCCGCGGCAGCAGCTCCTGCCCGCGGAGCCGCGTGAGGCCTCGGGGAGCTCCGGCCTGAAACGGGCGCTCCCGCAGGGACAGGGATGCAGCCTCGCTCCCGCTCGCTGCTCCGCCAGGGCGGCTGCCCGCAGGCTCCAAGGCCAGCCAGGTTCTGCAGGATTGCGTTTTTCTGCAGGATTTGGGTTTCTTTTTTTTAAAGTTTATTTCGGATCCTAGTGTATCCAAGCTAGCTACATAAAAGCTGCTCTGAGTAGTAGGTCCAGGCAAGCGGTCACGGCGTCTCCAGACCGTGGCGTGGACACAGCCTGGGGTCATGGCGGTCCTGAGATGACGCATCCTGTTGCCTTAGAGTTTTGCCCTTAAACTCTAACTTGTAAACAGACTAAATGCATTTTCAAGCCTAGGCGCATGCGTGTGGAGAGCTGCACAGTTCTCAAACGGGGAATGGAAAGATCCAAAAGTCCTTCCAAAGAAAAAAATGTCACAACAGAAGCCGAGGAATAAAGAAACCACGCAAATGCTTCCCTCACTTTAAATTCTGAGACACCATTTTTTTGCCTAAGCAAAGAAAAAAAAACCCCACCCCAACCCTTATTTACATCCCACGCTGCAATGTAAACTGTATCTAAGACCATATCCAACTGTAAATATGGATTATCTATACACTCAAGTTTTCTCCCAGTTTTGTTTACATGATGTTTAAGAAGCAGGGATCAGAAACACAAGGGAAAAAAAAAAGGAGGGGGGCAGGGAGGGTAAATTTGCCCCAGAAAGAGCCTCTGTGCAGTTACACAGACAGGAAAGAAACAAACAAAAAAACAAACAAAAAGATCAAAAAAAAAAAAATAAAGGAAAGGGGAGAGAGAGGCATGAAATTGTCTCTCTGTCTCTCTTCCTCGGGTAACTGCTGCTCATCCCACGTCAAGGGAGGGGACGGGGATGGGAGGAACTCTCGGCAGCTCCATCCCGGCCGGGTGGAGTCGGACCACCAGGGAGAAGGAAAGAGGGAGTCTGAGAACCGCAGCTGCCTTCCCTTCTCCGGGAGGAACATCTGCGGGAGGAAATCCCGCGCTGCAGCAGCGCAGGAGGAGGAGGAGCGGGCACAGGCAAGGAACGTTCCCAGGGATGCACTGCACGGATAACTGTCCCACTGGGTGGCTTCCCGGATGGCTGCAACGCGTGTCCCTCCCCCCTGAGACAGGAGGCAAAGAGTGTCGTTGTGTGGGACAGACCAGCCCAGCCTCTGTGCAGCCCCTCGTTCTACCATCCTGCTTCTTGGGATGCTTTTGATGGCCGGGCTGAACAGGGAGGGAAGAGCCTTTCCTCACTGACAACACGCTGTTTTGCTCCTACCTTTGGCCCTGCTGTTGGTGGTCAATGCAGAGATCAGACAGGAGATGGCAGTGAACTGGGAACAGGGCCCATCACCCCATGGCCAGTGCTCTTCTACAGGAGGTCACTGTCATTCTGTGGGTGGGAACAGAATGGGGCATAGGGAAGACGAGTAGCTGTCCACCAGTCACACGTAGGCTCAGTGTAGACTTGGGAAGTTCTCCAAAGCACTTTGAGATCAGAAGGCATTTCTGCTTCCTGAAATCCAGGTAAAGCCTGGGAAGGGAAGACCTATGGAGGGGATCCCTCTCTGACTGTGTCTACACTTGCGAGGAAAACAGGCTACGGACCATCCTCGGCTCCTAAAGTCTTGTGTTGTGCCGGGGGTTACATCCTCACACACCCACACGTTGTTCCATGCTCAGCACAGGGTGAGAACTGTCCCTGGCACACAGGCTTCCCAAATCGTAGTTGGACACTGTCTGGGAAAAAAATAGTACTGGCCAAGAGCACGACAAAGATCACATACACACACACACACACACACACACACTTATACATATATATATACAATTGGGCGGTATAAAAAACCTGGCTTTGTTTTGTCGGCTGGCGTAGCCTCAGAAGCTGTAGTGATCAAGTGATCAAGTGATCAAGGTTCCTGGTGTCTCACCAGAGGCTCGTGCTCTCCTTTTTTTCTCAATGGGTCTGCAATCTTCTTTTATGGGATGGAAATTCTTAGTGGAGGATCTTTTTGTGTCTGGAACCTAATATATGTATTTAGAGGTCTCTAGAAAGAAGAGACGTAACAGGAGATTTATAGAAAATCTGTCATTATGTCCCAAAATTATGACCTTGGCAACCCCGATTCATTTGTGTCTCCACCCTAGAGGCTGCTAAACTCTGCAGGGCTTCACTGAGTTGTGAGTTTCATGACACCAAAGTCTGATACAAGCCCTTCAAGTCCCTCTTTCTGGACAATGTCACCTAGCCTCATTCTTACCTCATGCCTAAACCTGACCAAAATCTAGAATTCAGATATTCCCCTGGCTAAGTCCACAGAACGGCTTGCGGCAGCAGTAGCTGTTCCCTGGGCTGCCTTACCGCGTTCCTGCTGCCATGGGGCAAGGGTTGCTGAGCTGATTCTCTTAGGTCACTTTACATAGAGCTACACACAAAGGAAGGGACACTGTCGAGGAGCCAAAGTTAGCATCTTCCCTGAAACTTTTCTTCAAGCTCTTCTTCCTGCTCACCAATATCTGTGGTCACTGCAGCCTCCTCACCCCATTCCACCTGTGGAGCTTAAGAACATTTTGGTAATCAACAGATGGGGCCAGGAAGGTGCTATCAGCACTACCAGCAGAAATTAAAGCTTCAAGTTGGATCAGGAGGAGTACCTGAAAGCCCTCTGCACTGGCGCTTCTGGCATTGCTAACCCTCGCAGAACTGCAATCAGAATCTAGATGATGTTTTTGTTTTCTGTGGAATACGACTACCAGGAGCTGTGTGTTGCTATCTTCTTGCAAATCAAATTCATCTCCATTCGAGGTCCTCGCAAACCAAAAAGGTAAGTACAGATGCTGGACAATAAAGTAATTCTGTGCATAAATCCCATGAGATAAGGCTGTATTCTTCCAACAGCCAGAGGGGGACACACTGCATCTCCTGAGAGCGGTTTCACAAGACACAATCCTGAGCAATAGTGTGGGGCCTTCTGATCCCACTATTTTCTCCATGGTTACCATTGCCAAAAGAGGTTGGTTTGCACAAGCTGTAAGTCTGTAAAGCATTCGCTTTTAGGGGCTGAAACTATCAATATGTATTAAAGTACTGAAGTACTTTAAGTATTTCTATACTACAGAAAAAAATCATCCTGACCATCTCTCTTTTAAGGCTACTTTGCTGCCATTTTCTTCATTTGTTTATATCATAAATACATTAATTTATATAGCAAAATATTCTATATTTATATGTTAGAAAATTATAGGTATTTTATTAAATTGGACAGAATCTTGCTCGAAGTCTGACTATGGTGCATGTGGTTTTAGTGCAACTAAGCCAGCAAGTAGTGTACAGTGAAAGACAGTACACTGCTGGCTTGAGTTATCATACCGAGCATATGCTACAATATGACGGAAA
This sequence comes from Rhynchotus rufescens, assembly GCA_032273925.1. Taxonomy (NCBI): domain Eukaryota; kingdom Metazoa; phylum Chordata; class Aves; order Tinamiformes; family Tinamidae; genus Rhynchotus; species Rhynchotus rufescens. The sequence continues at coordinate 25,550 of JAVCKT010001733.1, forward strand.
TGCGAGAAGACTCAATTGAGTTTATAATTTCATCCGATAAACTAAGCCCTAGGGCAAAGGATTCCCTCCCTGGATGATCCCTTGCACAGGTTTAAGCTTGTTCCCTGCTGACTGCCAACTTGTGGAAGACTTCTCACAAGTAATCTACAATATCATATGCATGTTGCTGATGATCGTTGCTAAAATTCATTTCTATGAATTTTATTTTTTATTTCTATTTATTTATTTATTTATATTTTTCTATGAATATTTCTCAGTTCTCTTCTATTTGTCTACATTTTCTCACAGTCTACTTTATGCTGGATTCTGAGATTTTATGGTGAGCGTATCTGATTGAAAATG